>JARQOD010013106.1:0-17088 GCA_033576555.1 Oophaga sylvatica
GATCATTTCACTCATTGGGGGTATCACAATAGGATCCGAGTCAGTGACCCGTACATTACCAATTTCGCCGTCGGTAAGCTTCGCTTGCTGCTGACACACCAGGGCCCGGATCTCTCTTTGGATTACTCCTTTCTGCCTTGGTCGGGCAATCTCAGCGAGCTGTTGGAGTAAGAACACAACTTCTCCCAAACAATTACCGATAATGTTAGTACCCAAAATTATATTTAGACCATTCTCCTCATTTACAGTCTTTACTACCAGAAGCCCTTGGTCTTTCAACTCCTCTCTGCCCACCTTTACATCTACACATTTTGTTCCGAGTACTTCTACAGGAAGACCATTCGAAGCATACACAGTAAAGTCAAGGCTCGGAGGTTTAAGACTGTCCATTGACCAGTACTTGGTATATAGAGCATCAGGTATTAGGGTCACCTGGGACCCAGTGTCTAACAATGCTGGAACAGCAATACCATCTAGAATAATAGACAGGTAGGGTCGCCCGCCCACATACCTGCGGTTCCAGTCTAGGGGGCCTGACGGGTATTCTCCTGGGTGTTGGCCCTTGGACCCAGGTTCTGCCCGTTTAAAGGACACTGTGTAGACAGATGACCCTTCCGGTTGCAGCGATAACAGATGATCTCTCGACGAGAAGGGTGTTGATCAGAGGTTGCTCCTGGGGGTGGCGTTGTCCTCCTCCGGGGGGGCGACGTCTTCTTTCTTCTCCGGTGCATCCACGGAACGTCCTCTGGGCAGTCAGCTAACAAGATCTTCCCTTCCTCTTCTTTCCGCAGCTGTAGGGCACTCATCACAGCGGCCAGATTTTTAGTCAGCTGGCGCACCTCTGAGCGCAGACAGTCCAATTCACTAGGAGGTGTCACCTGCGTTTTGGTTTCTGCCACTAGCGGGGAACAGGGGGTTACTGCCGGTTCCAGAGTGACTTCACCCTGATGATGTTGGGTGGCCACCTCAGGTTTGCCCAGGGGCCGCAGCCCTTTTATTGCCATGTCCTTTAGGGCATCAAAGGTAGCATCAGGATGATCTAAGGACCACCAATTCACAGTTCTGCGTTCCTCTGGGGATCTCAATCCCTGTATAAATTGTTCTTTCAGCATTCTATTCTCGTCGATAGCATTTAAATGGTTAATTTGCTTGAGGGCTCTCAGGGCTCCCTGTAGTCGGCAAGCATAGTCCCGGATGCTGTCACCTGGCTGTTGTGAACAGTGATAGAAGGCCATCCGGAGATCCGTTTCTGTGCGGTCTTCAAATATGGCATGCAGCTTAAGGAAGATCGCAGGTACCGACTCCTGATCAACGGTATCCCAAGTCTCCACTTCCCTTTCAGCAGCGCCAGTTAGCTGCCCTATTAGCACAGCAGCTTTTTGTCTCTCAGGCATGGAGTACATTTCTAGGATGCTGCATAACTTCCGCTTGAAGCCTGCTAAAGTGCCTGGCCCACCGCTGTATTGGGGAAGCCATTTCGCCCCAGGCATATATGGGAGCGTTAGTGGCATGATCGGGACTACCGGACTGGGTGCAGGGCCTGCGCCCCCATCTGGCGCTACAATACCAGACGGTGCGGGATTGGGGCCTCCGGCTGGGGCCGCACTGTCAGCCGGTTGTTGTGACATCTTAGCGCCCCCTTGGTTAAACGGAGCCTACCGGTTTCAGACGCTGCTATTTCACAGGCACCGCAGTGGGAACAGGACCTTCGTCGCAGGCGCTCTGATGTCAGAGCGTTCACTTCCTGTTGCAGGACCTGCCGATGAGTCAGAGCCGGGGGCGTGTCCAAGACTTTGCGCGCTCTTTCAGGTACGCCCACCTTCTTCTCCAACGCCTTAGGGCGCGAATCTGGCGGCAAATATGGCGGTATTTGGCGCCAAACAACAGCAACAGTCTTTTTCGCCAAAACACTCCACAGGCACACAGGGCTCGCAATGCTGCAAGTTTCGTATCCTGTTCGTGACGCCAAATTTTTTGTGTCGACCCGCCACCACAATTGTGGATTACCAGGGCAATGGGGTACTCAGAGCCGAGCCCATGGAAGTCTATGGGGATTTTGTCACAGGTAGCTGTGGCTCGGTCTGTGGCCCTGGCGGTCTGGCGTATGTTGGGGATATATTTACAGGGGATTGATTTATATACAGTTCGTGACGCCACCTGTAGTCTTCTGGTAATTTATACCAGCGCTGCTGTAGATCTCTGAGGGGATGGTGATGCAGCTAGATGTCGGGTCCCCTACAGGTGGGACTGGTCCCTCAGATCGGGAGTTAGGTAGGGATTGTGCAGGCATGCAATAATAACTCAGTCTCACACGGTCAGCGTCTTTCCATACCTTTACTTGTAAGATGTTCAAGCAGGTCCCAGGGAGGCTGATGGGTTAGTGGAGGATGAGCTTTGAGGCAACAGCTAAGCAACTTAGGGGCCTCCTTTACTGTCCAATGAAGATGAGTACGACCAGCCTGAAGCGTAGTCCCCTCTATGATTCCAGCTTATCCAAAGCTGTGCTTCCCAGTCAATTTAGTGTTAGGAGCCTTTCTATGAGGGAGCTGAATTCTTATTTTGTCCTGCAGAGACTCAAAGTCTTCACTTCCCCTGACCCCAGTTACGTACTGACTATAAGGGGCTTGTTTGCCGCGACCTAGGGTCCGGTAAATCTCTGGTTTTCTCTTCACTATGCTTGTAGCTAATAGTGATCCTTCGGTCCCCAGTGACCGGTAGCAATGTGCAGGACTTTTCCAAGCCAAACGCACTTTTCCAATAATCTTCCTTCCACTTTGCCCTTCGATTTGCTCGACTCTTAATAGTTAGTTCAGTCTTTCTTCCAGTGGGGCACAGCTCTGACTAGGCTAAGGTGAATTAGACCACCTGTACCAGCCTCCACGTTCTGAACTGATGACAGGCTCAAACTGGACACGTCTACTCTGTCCAAGGACAGGAAACTGACTGACTAGAAATCACTCCCTTCCACACCCCTGCTGGGTGTGTCAGAAGTGTACATGATGTCATGAAGAGACCTTAACTGTTACCTCTCCACTCATCCTCCTGGTATTGTGTACCAGGGCTACACATGAGTGTAAGCAAATCCCCTGCGTTTGCAAGCATTTTGGCTTGCGCATGCAGATGATACGCTGCACACACAAACACTAATGTGAACCTAGCCTTACTGGGAAAGTCCACCTAACCACGGATACGTGGACAAGGCACACTGGGTTAACATAGTGGAAGCCGGGACCCAGTCGGACATTGGGATGGAACACGTCCACTCGACGCCAAGGATTGCGTGCCCTACATCAATCACGCTTGCCCCCAGTCTACAAATCCTGTACCTCCTTCTCCTCTTCAGCCTCCATCTCCGAAATGAAAACATCAGTCACAAGCTGGAAGCACTGCCTCAGCCAAGCAGCAACAGACTGTGCGGAAGCTAATATGCTTAGGTGACAAACCGCACAATACTGAAGAGGACAGCTCTGAAAGAGCAGGCAGATGTGTGGCTGACACCGCTGAACCTCCGGCCAGGCATGGTCGTGTTTGACAAAGGCCGGAACCAGCTGGTGGCTCTGAGGCGAGGCAAACTCGCACACGTACCATGCCTGGCCCATGTGCTTAACCTCGTTGTTCAATGGTTTCTCAAAAGCGACCCGCAGCTGCCGGATCTGATTGTGAAAGTACATCGCCCTGCGTGCCCATTTTAGAAAGTCAGCTACAGCTTCATACCACCATTGACGTGCTTCAGCAGCGTTTGCAGCTTCCGGCTCACCCACTGGTGTGTGATGTGCCCACGCATTGGAACGCTACACTGCACATGTTGGAAAGGATTTGTGACCAGAAGAGGGCAGTTGTTGACTATTTCTATAGTGCCAACATATTTACAGTTTAACATTTTCTAACACAACAGTCCTAGCTAAGTAACATTAACAACGTTAGCAATAATATAATAATTAAACCAAAAGAAAACGACCCTGCTCGTGAGAGTTTACAATCTACATTGAGGTCGGGGAGATACAAACTAATGGAGTGTATTTACAATGATATATTTACAATGATGTATTTACAATGAGTGCATAGATTGTAAGCTTGTGAGCAGGGCCCTCATTCCTCTTGGTATCTGTTTTGATCTGTGTTTATGGTTAAGCCGTAATGTCTATTGTCTGTACAAGTCCCCTCTATAATGTAAAGTGCTGCGGAATATGTTGGTTATAGAAATAAAATTATTATTATTATTAGTCGAAAGTGGTGGATGGCCTGAGAACGAGGAAGAGGTGGAGGAGAGCATGGTCAGTCATCCTATTGGTGAGGACATGGAAGTCTTGCCTGTTAGCAGTCTGATACGCATTGGTTGAGTTTTCTTTACGCTGCCTTTCCGTGACCAGGCAATACTTACTGGTGACACTTGTAGACACATGCTAATAGGAGAACTTGATATCACTTATTCCAGAGGCTGACAGGTGTACTAAAATGTTGCAGTACCACAGGGCCCTTCTTGTGGAATTATTAACAAAAATTCCCATTTGAAAACGCTGCAGGCAAAGGTCACAGTTCGTTGGACAACCAAGGCATACAGGTGAGAGAAACACAACTTTAATCCAGCAGGCAGTGGAACACTGGCAAAGTTCTGGAGAGTTTTCTCAGATCAGACCCTCCCATCGTACCTTGTTGACCGTACCAACGTCCTCCGTCATTCCTCTGTGCCTTATAATTATTGGTTATGTGGTGCCCTGAGGGTCCAGTCACCACAGAGGTATTGCATCCCTGCCAGGGATGTAGTATTTCAACTCTCAGATAAGGTGGAGACATTACACCTGGCTCTGGCAACACTGCATCCATCACACACATTAGTTGAGTTCTCTAGCATGCCTCAACTAGCAAAGGGTATAGATGGTGGGTAGAGCTTGTGGGTCAGAGCAGGAAGTTAGAGGGGAAGATAGAGAGTTCCCCCTTGGGGGAGGAAGAGAGCAGACGTGTTTGAGAGAGCTCTCCCTTAGGGGAGAGGGGATGGAGCGAGGATCTTGGAGCAGGCTCCAGTCCTAAGGAGCTGCTCATAGAAAGAAAGAAGAGAGGTACTCTGGAGGAGAAAAGGGATTCTTAGAGAGAGACACGGCTGAGCTGAAAGCTACAGGTGGGCTCATTCCAGGACTGGCGGACGCCGGCTGGGAGAATCCAGGCCTCAGAGAGGGAACTCGACCCCTTAGCCTAGTGGAGAACTTTATTATTCAGCTAGCAAGTCGACTGCTGTGATAATCAATAGGAACGCAGAAGTAAGACGTTGTCCTAGAGGATTCGCAGCTGCTGATCTGGGACACTGTTTGTGAGGGTGCTGGAAGGAGAGATGGCGGGAAAATCAGCACAGAGAGACGGCCAGCGAAGGCATACACTGACAGGGAGCTTTGTACTAGTGTTCTCCATCCACCTGGGAGTTGGCTGGGCTCCTCACCTGAAGGACGTGGCACCAAGTGGGCATCTGTACTGCCGGCACTTGAACTGTGAGTAAAGCTTTGGAAACAGCAACTCGCTGACTGTTTCTCAGTTTCTTCCTGCGTCACCTATTACACTCAGCTACATCTCCCAGCACCATTACCACCTTTTACTACATCTACCTACCCTGGGATCTCATAGCCTCACCTGTGGGAGGCTGTACCAACTCTGCTGCACCACACCATCTATCCCAGAAGATCTGCATCACAGCACTGGTCGCCATTGACCAGGTACCACAGTTGGCATCACGAATACCTTACTACAAACTCTAAACATCCCCCGTAAATATTCCCCTTTCATTGGACACCCAGGGCCACGGACCGGGTCACCGCCGCTGTGACACATCCCTTTGATACACCGTCCCGGTACCGAGTATTCCACTGCCCTGGTGGACGATCCAGTTATCCAAGCTGGACACGAGGCATGAACTGGCTCTCTCTACTGTGCACATGCGCTGCACTCACAGTCATGTAGCGCATGGCGCACCGCTCTCTAGCGGTCACTGGGCACACGGCGCCTCACTCTCTGGCAGTACCGCTTTTAGCATCAGGAGCCAACAGGAACAGTCCTTTGTGGTGCCAGTGCTGTAAGGGCGAAGCACGCTGCTCAGCCTCCTATGCATTGCTTGTCTCCACCCAAAAAATCAGATGTCGTGCCTGCTTTCTCTTAGGATGGCCCCCCTTGCCTGTAGGTCATCGGGTCTGTCTGCTGCAGTCCGTCGCAGCACCGGCGCTTTGGGTGCATATTGCTCTGCCACCCTTGCTAATCACACGCTATCAGCGGGGGGGCTCACTCTGCTTTGCGTGTTTTATCCATAAGCTTACGGACACATTCCCTGTGTAAACACGCCTCCCTCTTCGTGGGTAATGGGACCTGTCCATTCCCCTATTCCTTCCCCCGGGAAACAGGGCACGCAGCCTTGACAGTTCTGGACCCGGCGCAGCACAGATACCCATAGCCCGGTCTTCCTGAGTCCGTACATCTCTGGCCAATCAGTTCTTTAATGCAAACATCAGAGAAGACATGTCAATTTTCAAGAGAAAATTGTACATTACATCCAGAACAGTTTTACTTTGAAGGACTTTGTGGCTCACATCAATCCACAAGATAATACTAGTCTCATACTTCAAAATTTCGATGGAAAATCATTGCCACACAGGTTGTGTTAATTCTTCATGCTAGTAAAGTAGAGGTGAGATTAGGGATCATCTGGTTAGATAACATCTGGGGACTGTAGTCAACATGGCACTGTGACAAGATCCACTAGGGACTAGCTATTAATTTGAAATAGTTTGTGCATACCTGAATAGAGTTGTGAGAAAGATCAGATTTTAATTCAATAACATGTTGGATGGATTGTCTAGTGGATACACCCGTATCATAGAAGTTACATCTACGACCACCACCCTCTCCAATTGACACATCTTGAAATCCAGCTGAAATGTCACAATCTCTAGCTTCTGTTTTAGAAACTGCAGAGGCTCCTTTTTGATGTCCTCGTCCAACAAGTTCAGCATTAGTAGGTAATGGATTTGTGTAGCCTCAGGTATATCAAGTTGCGATCTGTCTGCACTGCGTAACGGCAAACTATAGAACTGCCTCAATCTTTCTATGGATCTGGCAAGCGTACTGATAGCTGGGCGGTGTGAGTCAGCTTCACCAGGGGATCCCATAGTATGGGGCGCTGCTTCAGATGATCCTTCTTGAGATTCCACAGGTTGAGGTGTTGCTGGAATGGGTAACTCCTGAGCGGGCTCAACTGGCACCACAGGCACAACTGGAGGTAGAACTTCCTCTTGTGGCTGATAAAACTGCAACACTGGAATTATCACAGCATCTCCCAGTCGGGGCCAATCCGCAGGAAAATCTCCCAGATCTGTGTGTATGACCTCTTCCTTTCTTTCTCCTTGATTGAGGACAGGGTTCTTTTCACAACGCTTTAAGTGTTCTGGACACAACTTCAAATGATCTCTGGACACAGTGATTGTTGTTCTTCCTCCGTCCTTACTGACGACACAAACTTTTCTGTTGTCATATTTAGAATCTTGTATGACGTAGGGTTCTTGCTCCCACTGGTTATCCAATTTGTGCATCTTCCTTTTTCTTTTTAATACTACCTCTCCAGGCATCAAAGGCTTGGCAGAAGCATTTCGGTTGTAAACATCTTCCTGTTTCTCCCGTGCCTTATTGAGACTTTCCTCCACACAGATTTGTACTCTTCTGTATTGCTCTTGCCGATTGACGTCCCAGTTTTCAACGGCGTCGTCTGCCTCCGGTTCTACCACTCCAAGTTCTAGATCCATTGGTAGTCTTCCGGGCCTTGTTCTCATAAGATAGGCTGGAGTGCAGTTAGTTGAGCTTACAGGTATATGGTTATACAAATCAACCAAATCAGGTAGTAAATCCGGCCATCGATTCCTGTCTTCCAACGGTATGGATCTCAACAAGTCAAGGACAATATGGTTCATCTTTTCACAAAGACCGTTGGTTTGAGGGTGGTATGGGCCTATACCGCTCTTTGATGGGAGGATGACTGCCTGTAGGGATATGATGTTGTACTCCCTTAATTGTCCCAAAATCAAGTGGATTTTTGCTAAACACTTGGGCGTACTCTTGCACCACCCGTAATACCCCTTGCTTCTGGTGAGCGGGAGTGGTGTCCGTCCCAACATGGAGTTGCTGACACCATTCCGCCACCTGAGTTGCTGGGTCATTGTCCTCCGCTATTTGACAGGAGTCTAAGGACTCAGCCGGGAGAATAGAATTATTATCAACAGCATGAAGTTTAGCAATGGTTGCATAACGGGGTAAATTTACCTCATCATCTCCCCAATTGAGAAGCCGTACCGGTACTCTTCCATTCACCACTTCTACTACTCCTCTAGCAGTCATAAGTGTAGGTCTATGTTCTGAATGGTGGGGTTCTACTACAGCTTGGTAATTCTGTCCTCTCAGACCTATGGCCGCCCTGCACCAAATGATCATTTCACTCATTGGGGGTATCACAATAGGATCCGAGTCAGTGACCCGTACATTACCAATTTCGCCGTCGGTAAGCTTCGCTTGCTGCTGACACACCAGGGCCCGGATCTCTCTTTGGATTACTCCTCTCTGCCTTGGTCGGGCAATCTCAGCGAGCTGTTGGAGCAAGAACACAACTTCTCCCAAACAATTACCGATAATGTTAGTACCCAAAATTATATTTAGACCGTTCTCCTCATTTACAGTCTTTACTACCAGAAGCCCTTGGTCTTTCAACTCCTCTCTGCCCACCTTTACATCTACACATTTTGTTCCGAGTACTTCTACAGGAAGACCATTAGAAGCATACACAGTAAAGTCAAGGCTCGGAGGTTTAAGACTGTCCATTGACCAGTACTTGGTATATAGAGCATCAGGTATTAGGGTCACCTGGGACCCAGTGTCTAACAATGCTGGAACAGCAATACCATCTAGAATAATAGACAGGTAGGGTCGCCCGCCCACATACCTGCGGTTCCAGTCTAGGGGGCCTGACGGGTATTCTCCTGGGTGTTGGCCCTTGGACCCAGGTTCTGCCCGTTTAAAGGACACTGTGGGGACAGATGACCTTTCCGGTTGCAGCGATAACAGATGATCTCTCGACGAGGAGGGTGTTGATCAGAGGTCGCTCCTGGGGGTGGCGTTGTCCTCCTCCGGGGGGCGACGTCTTCTTTCTTCTCCGGTGCATCCACGGAACGTCTTCTGGGCAGTCAGCTAACAAGATCTTTCCTTCCTCCTCTTTCCGCAGCTGCAGGGCACTCATCACAGCGGCCAGATTTTTAGTCAGCTGGCGCACCTCTGAGCGCAGACAGTCCAATTCACTAGGAGGTGTCACCTGCGCTTTGGCTTCAGCCACTAGCGGGGAACAGGGGGTTACTGCCGGTTCCAGAGTGACTTCACCCTGATGATGTTGGGTGGCCACCTCAGGTTTGCCCAGGGGCCGCAGCCCTTTTATTGCCATGTCCTTTAGGGCATCAAAGGTAGCATCCGGATGATCTAAGGACCACCAATTTACAGTTCTGCGTTCCTCTGGGGATCTCAATCCCTGTATAAATTGTTCTTTCAGCATTCTATTCTCGTCGATAGCATTTAAATTGTTAATTTGCTTGAGGGCTCTCAGGGCTCCCTGCAGTCGGCAAGCATAGTCCCGGATGCTGTCACCTGGCTGTTGTGAACAGTGATAGAAGGCCATCCGGAGATCCGTTTCTGTGCGGTCTTCAAATATGGCATGCAGCTTAAGGAAGATCGCAGGTACCGACTCCTGATCAACGGTATCCCAAGTCTCCACTTCCCTCTCAGCAGCGCCAGTTAGCTGCCCTATTAGCACAGCAGCTTTTTGTCTCTCAGGCATGGAGTACATTTCTAGGATGCTGCATAACTTCCGCTTGAAGCCCGCTAATGTGCCTGGCCCTCCGCTGTATTGGGGAAGCCATTTCGCCCCAGGCATATATGGGAGCGTTAGTGGCATGATCGGGACTACCGGACTGGGTGCAGGGCCTGCGCCCCCATCTGGCGCTACAATACCAGACGGTGCGGGAGTGGGGCCTCCGGCCAGGGCCGCACTGTCAGCCGGTTGTTGTGACATCTTAGCGCCCCCTTGGTTAAACGGAGCCTACCGGTTTCAGACGCTGCTATTTCACAGGCACCGCAGTGAGAACAGGACCTTCGTCGCAGGCGCTCTGATGTCAGAGCGTTCACTTCCTGTCGCAGGACCTGCCGATGAGTCAGAGCCGGGGGCGTGTCCAAGACTTTGCGCGCTCTTTCAGGTACGCCCACCTTCTTCTCCAGCGCCTTAAGGCGCGAATCTGGCGGCAAATATGGCGGTATTTGGCGCCAAACAACAGCAACAGTCTTTTTCACCAAAACACTCCACAGGCACACAGGGCTCGCAATGCTGCAAGTTTCGTATCCTGTTCGTGACGCCAAAGTTTTGTGTCGACCCGCCACCACAATTGTGGGTTACCAGGGCAATGGGGTACTCAGAGCCGAGCCCGTAGAAGTCTATGGGGATTGTCACAGGTAGCTGTGGCTCGGTCTGTGGCCCTGGCGGTCTGGCGTATGTTGGGGGAATATTTACAGGGGATAGATTTATATACAGTTCGTGACGCCACCTGTAGTATTCTGGTAATTTGTACCAGCGCTGCTATAGATCTCTGAGGGGATGGTGATGCAGCTAGATGTCGGGTCCCCTACAGGTGGGACTCTTCCCTCAGGTCGGTAGTTAGGTAGGGATTGTGCGGGCATGCAAACCAATAACTCAGTCTCACACGGTCAGTGTCTTTCCATACCTTTACTTGCAAGATGGTAAGGCAGGTCCCAGGGAGGCTGATGGGGTTGATGGAGGATGAGCTTTGAGGCAACGGCTAAGCAAGTTAGGGGCCTCCTTTACTTTCAATAATGATGAGTACAACCAGCTTGCAGCGTAGTTCTCTCTATAGCTCCAGCTTTCCAAAGCTGTTCTGCCCAGTCAGATTTGTGGTGAAGCCTTCCAATTGATGAAACTAGGTTCCTGCTTTTGTCTGCGCTTGACTCAAAGTCCCTATTCCACCTGACTCCGGTTACGTACTGACTATATGGGGCTGTTTGCCGCGACCTAGGGTCCGGTAAATTCCTGGTTTTCTTACCACTATGCTTGTAGCAAATAGTGATCCTTCGGTCCCCAGTGACCGGTAGCAATGTGCAGGACTTTTCCAAGTCAAAAGCACTTTTCCAATAATCTTCCTTCCACTTTGCCCTTCGATTTGCTCGACTCTTAATAGTTAGCTCAGTCTTTCTTCCAGTGGGGCACAGCTCTGACTAGGCTAAGGTGAATTAGACCACCTGTACCAGCCTCCACTTTCTGAACTGCTAACAGGCTCAAACTGGACACGTCTACTCTGTCCAAGGACAGGAAACTGACTGACTAAATTCACTCCCTTCCACACCCCTGCTGGGTGTGTCAGAAGTGTACATGATGTCATGAAGAGACCTTAACTGTTACCTCTCCACTCATCCTCCTGGTATTGTGTACCAGGGCTACACAGATTGTCAGAATCTGGCCCAGGAATAAACACCAGGTTACGGTAGTTGTGAGTCCTGGACCCGTACTCTTGTACGTGCTCGTGCTCTTCCATTCATGATTTAATCTAGAAGATTTCGCCTTCGTAATCCAGAGACAGAGTACAACACCGCCCAAGTGTTCACTCTCTGCTCTTCAGACTTTCTATCTGCACAGTAACTGCCTCTAGGCAGAAGGTGATGATGGTGGCAGTATTTGGTGCATTTAAGACACAGTTATGAAGCAGCTATAACAATTTCAAACAGAAGTATTTTTACAGAGATATTAAACTGCAATATGTGGCCTGTATTTTTGTTTTTGACAGCAAAATAGTGTTTACAACTAGGGTAACACATTGCAAAAACAGTTGAATTGAGACCTCAAATGCCACTATTTGTAGAACACAGATACATGAGGCGTGTCACGGAAATACCACACTGTTCAATATCTGGCCTATATTTGTAAATTTTTTCCCCTAAAATAGTGTATAGAAATAGGGTAACAGACAGCAAATCCAGTGTAATGTAGGCCTGAAATGCCACAATTTATAGCACACAGATAAATAGGCGTCTGACAGAGTTACCACATTGTTCAATATGTGGCCTGGATTTATTTATTTTTTCCCCCAAAATAGTGTATAGAACTCGGGTAATACACAGCAAAAAAAGGGGAATGTAGCCCTGAAATGCTCAATTTTTAAAACGGATAGATAGGTGTGTGACAGAGATAGCACACTGTTCAATATGTGGTCTGTATTTGTAAATTTTTTTCCCCGAAAATTGTGTATAGAAAAAGGGTAACAGGCAGCAAATCCAGTGTAATGTAGCCCTGAAATGCAACAATTTTAAAAACACAGATAAATAGGCATCTGACAGAGTTACCACACTGTTCAATATATGGCCTGGATTTATTTATTTTCTCCCCCAAAATAGTGTATAGAAAAAGGGTAAGACACAGCAAAAAAGGGGAATGTAGCCCTGAAATGCCACAATTTTTAACACAGATAGACAGGCGTGTGACAGAGATACCACAATGTTCAATATGTGGTCTGTATTTGTGAATGTTTTCCCCAAAATTATGTATACAAATAGGATAACAGACAGCAAATCCAGTGTAATGTACCCTTGAAATGCCTCAATTTTTAGCACACAAATAGACAGGCGTCTGACACAGATACCACACTGGTTAATATGTGGCCTTTTTTTTTTTTTACCACAAAAGAGTGTATACAAATAGGGTAAATTTCAAATTTTAGTCCAAGAGAGGATTCACATTAGGTTCCCATACAGATGAAGACTTTATTCCAAGAGAGGATTCACATTAGGTTCCCATACAGATGAAGACTTTATTCCAAGAGGGGATTGACATTAGGTTTAGGTCCTGGAAAACAAGAAACGCCTTAACATGGCTTCCAGGTACACATGAATTGGCCAATTTATGCGCTAAGCTTTCTCAGTTTTTCATATTTCTAATGCAGTAATGCAATTCATTTTTCATATTTTATATTTGCATGCTATGGCGCTACAGACAGCTGCCTTTTGTGTTTGAGTACAAATAGGGTAAGACACAGCAAAAAAAGGGGAATTTTGCCCTGAAATACCACAATTTTTAGCACACAGATAGATAGGTGTCTGACACAGATACCATACTGGTCAATAAGTGACCTGGATTTATTTATTTTTTACCCCAAAAGAGTGTATACAAATTGGGTAACAGTCAGCAAATACAGTGTAATGTAGCCCTGGAATGCCACAATTTTTAGCACACTGATAGATCAGGCATCTGACGAAGAGAGCCCACGTTCAAATATCTGCCCTGTATTTTTTTTTTTGGTGTCAGCAAAATTGTGTTATAAGTAGACTATGACACAACAAAAAAATATATATGGATGCCTGAAATGGCACAATTTTTAGCGCAATGATATGCAATCAGTGTGGCGGACAAAACCCAGTGTAAAATATATGCCCTGTAGCAAAATATTTTTTAGACAGCAAAATGGTGTCAAAAAATTGTATAAGACACTCAAAAAAAAATTCTACAGTACCACAAAAAATGGCAGATTTTTATGGGCACTAAGATGTCAGGCCTGGGAGAGGCAAACCCGTTTAAAATAGCTGTATTTTCACACTGTACTATGAAAAGGATCTGCCTGTATTCTGCAGAGTCAACAAGCAATTAGAGGAAAAAAGAGTTTCTGGATTGCTTTGGAAAAAATTTTTCAGGATTAAGATGTCAAAAAGATTTGCTGCCCACTGAGATCTAGGGCTGTGTAGATACTGTCAATACAGCTTATAGACAGCAGCAGCAGACAGTAATGGAGTGGACCCTCTTGATGTATGCCACATAGAATGCCTGACTGATACTGAGATCTATGTACCACATAAAGTGCGTGCATGCCTTGCACTGATATGTGTATGTACGCTGTAATTAGTCCTTAGAAGGACTGTTGATTAAGTTGGATTTGTGTCTTCTTTGATGTTAGACCTACACTACCTTCTAAACCCCCAAATCTGACCCTATCTCGGCAGCAGTTCTCCCTACACTCGCTAATTCCGGAGCAGACTGAGCTGAGCATGGCGGCGCCAGGTCTCTTATACACCTGATGACGCTGTGCAGCCAGCCAATCACTGCAATACCACAACAAAGATGGCTGCGGCATTACAATGCGTGGCAGACAATCCCTGCATGTTGATTGGCGCTCTAAAGAGTGTCAAAAATGCAGGGCGTGCACCAGAACTCCCACCGAGCAAACACAGAAATGCTCGGTGCTCGCCGAGTACAGTGATACTCGGGCGAGTAACGAGTATTACAGAGCACGTTCGCTCATCACTATTGATAAGGGCTCAAAGGGTAGTAGTGTGAGGCCCTTCAAGACCACATTGAGGTCCCATGATTGTTCATAGCCTTTGGACATATGCGAGCTGCTGCTGTCATAAACCTTTTAATCCATCGATGGCTGGCTAATGTTTGGTCAAAGTATGAGCTTAGGGCTGCCACCTGGACTTTGAGGGTGCTAGGTCTGAGACCCTTCTCTAGCCCTTCTTGCAGAAAATCCAGGATCCGGGCTAAGTTCAGCTTGTGTGGGTTAGGCCGTTCTGGGCGCTCCATACGATAAATGTTTTCCATATTTTTTGTTAAATGGAGTTGGTCACTGCCTTTTGACTTTTTTTGCATTGTCCTAATGACTCTTTCTGACAATCCTCTGGTCTTCAGGATTGAGAGTTCAGAAGCCAGGCCTTCAGGTGCCACCTCTCGGTATCCGGATGAAATATTGGTCCCTGGTAGAGAATGTTTCGGTCCAGGGGTAGTTCTGTTGGTCCTTCTACCCTTAGATTGCCAAGGGTCCCGAACCAGCTTCTTTTGTGGCAGAATAGAGCCAATCTTTCCATCCTTATTTTTTGTCGAACTCTTGGAAGAATTGGTAGTGGAGGAAAGGCATAACCCAGTCTGAATGTCCATGGGAAGGGCTAACGCATCTACCCATAGGGAGGGATCAGCTGCGTTTAGTAAATAATATTGATCCACTTTTGTGTTCTGAACATATGCAAATAGGTCCACCTCTGGATGGCCCCACCTTCTGGTAAGTATCTGAAAGACCTCGGGGTCTAGACTCCATTCCCCAGGATGGATCTTTGTCCTGCTCAGAAAGTCAGCCTGTATGTTTGCCGCACCCTTTATGTGCAGAGCGGACAGAGAGAGAAGATGTTCTTCTGCCCACAAAAATATTCTGGCTGATATTGCCTTCAGATCCTCATGTCTTGTACTTCCCTCATGGCGAAGGTGGGCAACTGTTGTCATGTTGTCTGAATATATTTCCAAATGGGTACCCTGGACTAGGGTTACTGCAGGTTTGAGGACTTTCTTTACGGCCTTGAGTTCCCTAAAGTTTGAGGACCGTTGGCTTATCTCGTTCAACCAGGATCCCTTTTTATACGTGTTGGGATACCATGGCTCCCCATCCTTTCCCGCTGGTGTCTACTTTTATAGTGACTGCTGGGTCTTGCATCCAGGGAAGCACTCTGCTTAAGTTCTCTCTCTTTAGCCACCATGCCAGTGAGGACTTTACACGAGGCGGTATCCGGATCTTCCTGTCCAAGGATTCTGGGGATCCATCCCAGTTTGCCAGGTGTAAGCTTTTCAGGGGATATAGCTCTGGGATCGCCGTCCGGGTAGACGGAGTGGCACGGAAACAGTTCATTCACAGACAGCAGTTCTGGTAAAAACTGGACGCAACCAGTTTTATTAAAGTCCACAGCAAACAGAACATAAGCAAAACCAAATCATAAACATAAGCCCTGGGCTTGTCCAGCCACTTACTACACTTAGATAGATTTCCCTCTCTATCCGGGACCAGACTCTAACAGCCTGTCCCCAAAACAACACATATGTTCAGCATTTACCAGCATGGAGTTTCACAGAGTCTCCTCCTTGTGTCTGAAGGCATATCCAACGTCCAGACTTGAGAGAGCTCCCCTCCTATTCAGCAGCTATCCGCATGGATTCTCACAGAGACTACTCCTGTGTCCGGGGTACATCGAGCACCCAGACTGAGACAGCTCATACTCCTGGAGACTCCTTCTTGTGCCTGGACTCCTTGTCCAGACTAAGCGAGCTCTCTGTCTGTGTTCGCAGACACCTACTTCTGGTCTCCTAATTAACAGCTGAGTGGTTTCAGGCCTGAGCTGCAAGTGTGTACTGAATGTAAGGTGTAGTGACCTTTCTCTACCACTAGGTTTACAAAGCCATACATTTCCCTTATACCAGTCAGCAAAGTATCTAGGTGAAATGTACACCCATTCAACACACATACTCTCACTGTCTCACATATCCCCCCCTCTTCTCCAGACCGGAGGGCTGGTCATCCAGACCGGAGGGCTGGTCAACAATCCAAAAGAGACAGTGAACTCTGGACCAGTCATGGCCCTCATCAGCTTCATCTTCACTACTGTCATCTGTATCTTCACCTGAGCCATAGCCAACATCAGCTTTCTCTTCATCTGAAGCATCCGCACTACCCTGTACCCTCCCAGGCCTATGCTCTCTGCGGGCCTGGGGTATCCTGCACGGTTTCATCTTGACCTTAGGGCCGGGCTCAGTTTCGATATAGTGCCTGGCCAGAGAAGTACGACCCGGCACATCAGAACACTTCTGCTGACTCTTCCTCAGAAACTCACGTACCTCCTGTCCCTGGTGCACTGACCATGTGTCACCAACTATCACAGAAGGTATAGGGGGTTTTTCACTTTTCTCTAGTTCCCCTTGAACCCTCTTTAGCACATCTATTTTCTTGAATATCGGTTGACTCATAAAGTCTATTTCACAGACCTTAAGCTCCTCTGCTATGGTCTCTGACCATTTTAAGCTACACTGTTCAAATGATTGGGACTGTAGAAGGAT
The DNA here is from genome assembly GCA_033576555.1 of Oophaga sylvatica. Lineage (NCBI taxonomy): Eukaryota > Metazoa > Chordata > Amphibia > Anura > Dendrobatidae > Oophaga > Oophaga sylvatica. The sequence continues at coordinate 16,928 of JARQOD010013106.1, forward strand.
CTGATCGTTTTTCTTTTGCAGTACACATAATTCATCCGCTAAGTCTCCAGCTGAATTGTAATGTTCTACCGTAACAACAGCATTCTTATATAGAGCCTTAGACTTATTGAGCAGCATTTGCTCTTGCAAAGAAGAGATTCCCTGTATCCTTCCTTTTACTT
>JARQOD010013107.1:0-17084 GCA_033576555.1 Oophaga sylvatica
TTTTCCAAGTCTACAGGTACGCCTCCTGCTCCGGTTTCAGCTGAAAACGAATTTGAGGTAGAGAACATTTTGGCCACCAAAAGGGTAAGAAGGAAGACCTATTTTTTGGTGGATTGGAAGGGGTTTGGTCCTGAGGAGAGAACGTGGGAGCCTCGGGAGAACATCCATGCCCCTCTCATCCTAGCTAAATTTCTTTCTGGCCTAAAAAAGGGGGGGCCTAAAGGGGGGGGTACTGTAGCGCCGGCGTCGGCGTCCCTGCCCTCTGCCAGGCAGGGACGCTGTTCCCCTCACCCCTCTGCTCCAGGTCCGGCGTCCTCCTGCCGCTCTGCTGGCGGCGCACGCTCCTTTCCTGCCACTGTGCTTAGGGCGCGCGCGGGCGCTGCCCTCCCTCTTAAAGGGGCCGCGCGCGTCGTCCTAAGGAGTCCCCGGCCAATGGCCGGAGGACTTCACCTTATATAAGGCCCCTCCTCCAAAATGGAGGTGCCCGAGCAATGTTGTTGCACTGTTCACTACTCTGCTTCAGTCCTCAGGGTCCTTGCCAGATACCTGTCTGATTCCTGCCAGGTTGCTGTCTGTTACCTGCCTGCTAGCTCACCTGGGAGCGCTCATCTGTTACCTGCCTGCTGGCCTACCTGGAGGCTCTGCCGTCACGTACCGTGATCTTCTGCTATTCCAGTGACTCTCGCCCGCTCACCTGGGAGCGCTCATCTGTTACCTGCTTGCTAGCACACCTGGGAGCGCTCATCTGTTACCTTCCTGCTAGCCTACCTGGAGGCTCTGCCGTCACGTACCGTGATCTTCTGCTATTCCAGTGACTCTCGCCCGCTCACCTGGGAGCGCTCATCTGTCACCTGCCTGCTAGCCTACCTGGAGGCTCAGCCATCACAGGTCGTATCTACCTTCTTCCAGAGACTGCCCCGGTCACTTGCCGTGACCTCCTGCCTACTCATCCAGAGACTGCCCCGGTCACTTGCCGTGACCTCCTGCCCACTCGTCCAGAGACTGCCCCGGTCACTTGCCGTGACCTCCTGCCTACTCATCCAGAGACTGCCCCGGTCACTTGCCGTGACCTCCTGCCCACTCGTCCAGAGACTGCCCCGGTCACTTGCCGTGACCTCCTGCCCACTCATCCAGAGACTGCCTCGGTCACTTGCCGCGACTTCCTGCCCGTTCATCCAGAGACTACCCCGGTTATCTGCTGTTACTACCTGCCTGTCCACCCTGGTCGCCACCGCTCTCTTACAAGGTCCGCCCCTTTGTATAGTAGCTCAGAGGTTCTGCCTCCCAGACCCGTTACAATCGCTCTTTCCTCCCTACTGGAGATCCGCTGCCTTGGCGTAACCCTTGACTCTGCACTGTCCTTCAAATCACATATCCAAGCTCTCTCCACATCCTGCCGCCTCCAGCTCAAGAATATTTCCAGAATCTGTCCCTTCCTCAACCCTCACTCTACTAAAATGCTTGTGCGCGCCCTCATCATCTCCCGTCTCAACTACTGCAACATCCTTTTCTGTGGCCTCCCTGCTAACACCCTCGCACCACTCCAGTCCATCCTTAACTCTGCTGCCCGACTAATTCATCTCTATTCCTTGCTACTCCTCCGCTTCTCCCCTCTGCAAATCTCTCCACTGGCTCCCACTCCCTCAGCGTATCCAATTCAAATTACTAATACTGACCTACAAGGCCATCTATAACCTGTCTCCTCCACATATCTCTGACCTAATCTCCCGATATCTTCCCTCACGCAATCTCTGATCCTCCCAAGACCTCCTTCTCTCCTCCACACTTATTCGCTCCTCACCCAACCGCCTCCAAGACTTCTCCCGAATATCCCCCATCCTCTGGAATTCTTTGCCCCAACACGTCCGAATATCAACCACACTCGGATCCTTCAGACGGAACCTGAAAACCCACCTCTTCAGGAAAGCTTACAGCCTGCAATGATCCCCGCTGCCTCCTCACCACTACTGGAGCTACCGCCTCACCATCACTGGAGCTGCTGCAACCCCCCAACCTACTGTCTCCTTCCCCACCATCCTGTAGAATGTAAGCCTGCAAGGGCAGGGTCCTCTCTCCCCTCTATATCAGTCTGTCATTGTTAGTTTGTTTACCGTAAGTGATATCTGTAATCTGTATGTAACCCCTTCTCATATACAGCACCATGGAATCAATGGCGCTATATAAATAAATTATAATAATAATAAAAAAATAATAATAAAGGTTATAACAGAAAGCCAGATAAAATATTCCAATGTGCAAAGTACCTTCTGCAATAAATGACTTAATGACTTGAGTTTCATTTCACGTGTTTGGAAACTTGTATCTAGGACTTTAGTCTAAAGTAAAGACTTATATTATAAGAGTAATTCAGAGACATGAAGAGCTGGATCCCAGCAATGTAAATATCACTTACACTCTTAGACTTTTTCCTGTTTTATTGTAAAATGACATTGGATCACATAAGACATAATGAGGTTATTGGACAATGATCAACAGAAAAAGACATGTGACTGTCAAATCTCTGAAAGGTGCTCTATATCTAGAATGCTCTTTTAACCCCTTAGTGGCTGGGCAAATTTTTTTAAAATCTGACAAGTGGCACTTTCTGTGGTAATAACTCTGGAACGCTTCAACATATCCCTGTGATTTTGAGACTATTTTTTGTGACACATTATACTTTATGATAATGATAAATTTAAGTTGATATGTTTTGTGTTTATTTATAAAAAATATCAGAAATTTGACAAAACTGTAAAAAAATAGCAATTTTCAAACTTTGAATAATTATCCCTTTAAGGTCGGTGTATTAACCTTTCAGTTGATTTTCAGGAATTAATGCAAAGTGACATAACAGGAATGGAAGATTCTATTTTTACCACCTAAATGTCGCTAACTTCTGAACATGTTACTATAGCTGGCAGACTCTAAGGCCGCTATTTGGCCGTGAATTGCCACTGCAAACATCAGTATCTCACAATCATGATCTCATTGTGCCGATGGGGATAAAGAGGAAGCCCACACTCTGTTAACTATTTATATGATGTAGTCACTATTGACAGCAGCATCTAAGGGGTTAATCCTACAATGCGTATCGGGGGCCTTTTAGGCCCCGTGCTTACTATTTTGCTATTATCTGCAAAATTACTTTAGTTAGAATGTTGAAACTCTAGGTATTCCTCAAGTATGTCGTTGTTGGTAATATCCTGTTGTTCATATTGTTTTTTGGATAGGAATTTTGGTGTAACAATGCTTTTTTTGGGGAAATCAACATCTGTACAGAACGGGGTCCTTTTAGGCACCTGTTATTTTTGTCATGTACTCAGCAGTGTTTGTGTCTCAAGTTACTTTATTTGTTGTCAGGGTTGCTGGTGGAGGGGCCGGGGGTGGATCATGCCATGTGAGGATGTCATATGATTTTGGGAGGCAGTGATAAGGCCATGACATCATCTCAGGTTCTTCTGAGCACACTAATGAGCTGTGTAGAGAGGAAGTCTGACTTATTTTCAGTCTCTTTGTTTCTATAAGAAGCTTGCAAAGGGTAGAGCTTGTGAGCCACAAAAATCCAGAAAATTGTACACCACCTTAAAGAAAGTATAAAAGGTAAGAGATGCTGAGGATTATTATTATTATTATTATTAATATTTATTTCTATAGCACCATTGATTCCATGGTGCTGTACATGAGAAGGGGTTACATACAAATTACAGGTATCACTTACAGTAAACAAACTAACAATGACAGACTGATACAGAGGGGAGAGGACCCTGCCCTTTCGGGCTTACATTCTACAGGATTGTGAGGCAGGAGACAGTAGGTCGGGGGGTTGCAGCAGTTCCAGTGTTGGTTGAGGCAATAACTCCGGTAGTGGTGAGGAGGCAGCAGGGTCATTGCAGGCTGTAGGCTTTCCTGAAGAGATGGGTTTTCAGGTTCTGTCTGAAGGATCTGAATGAGTTTGATAGTCGGATGTGTTGGGGCAAAGAATTCCAGAGGATGGGGGATATTCGGGAGAAGTCTTGGAGGCGGTTGGGTGAGGAGCGAATAAGTGTGGAGGAGAGAAGGATGTCTTGGGAGGATCGGAGATTACGTGAGGGAAGATATCGGGAGATTAGTTCAGAGATATATGGAGAGACAGATTATAGATGGCCTTGTAGGTCAGTATTAGTAATTTGAACTGGATACGCTGAGGGAATGGGAGCCAGTGAAGAGATTTGCAGAGGGAGAAGCGGAGGAGTAGCGAGGAGAGAGGTGAATTAGTCGTGCAGCAGAGTTAAGGATGGACTGGAGAGGTGCGAGGGTGTTAGCAGGGAGGCCAGAGAAAAGGGTGTTGCAGTAGTCGAGGCGGGAGATGATGAGGGCGTGCACAATCATTTTAGTAGATTGAGGGTTGAGGAAAGGACGGATTCTTGAAATATTTTTGAGCTGAAGGCGACAGGAGGTAGAAAGAGCTTGGATGTGCGGTTTGAAGGACAGGGCAGAGTCAAGGGTTACTCCGAGGCAGCGGACTTCTGGTACGGGGGAAAGCGTGATGTCGTTAATTGTGGTAGATAGGTCAGGTAAGGAAGATCTGTGGGATGGGGGAAAGATTATGAGTTCAGATTTCTCCACATTGAGTTTGAGGAAGCGGGAGGAGAAGAAGGAGGATATGGCTGATAGACACTCCGGGATTCTGGATAGCAGAGAAGTGATGTCTGGGCCAGAGAGGTAGATCTGAGTGTCATCAGCGTAAAGGTGGTACTGGAATCCGTGGGACTTTATGAGTTGCCCCAGGCCAAGTGTATAGATTGAGAAGAGTAGGGGTCCTAGAACAGAGCCTTGAGGATGAGAGGAGGAAGGGGGCACTTTACCCTTTCAGTGTGTCACACACAAGCAAATAGTGGACAACCCTGATTGCGTTCATTGTCTGTAAAGAACATTCTTCAGAAAAGATAACATATGAAAATTGTTTGGAAGACCAATAAAATTGAAAAGAAAAAGTTAGAAAAGAAATGTAGCTGCAGCTAGTTTACTCTAGATTTACCTTTGTGTGTTTTTCATATCTTTGTTTGAAATTTTTTAAAAAATTTTTTTGGGTGTTTTCTGCAAAAAATTATAATTAAAATGTGCATTATTCATATCTTATTTTGCAATATTGAAATAAACTTGTAAAAGTTATTCATGTGAGTTTCTCCATATGATTTGCATGGCGGCCTAAAAGGCCCACGTTACGTAAGGCTGGTTTCACATTTGCATCTGTATGTGCAGCGTTTGATCTGCATAGTGTACCTATCTTTAACATGGTGTACGCAGGGACATGCGTTTGTATGCGATTACGTGCGCATGTGTCATTTCTCGGTGTGCGGCGGGGTCCAGCGAACGCAACATGTTGCATTTTTTTAAGCGGCAAAAATCCGTCAAATATGCGCAGTCATGCGCATGCGGATGAGTGCGTCAAAAAACACATTACTGTCTATGGGAATGCATTGGTATGCAAGGACATGCGCATGGATGCGTTCGATGCGCATGCGAACTTCAGACTGCGCATGTTCAGGAACTGATTAAAGCACTTGAAAATATCGAACACATGCACAAAAACAATGCATGCAAACGCAGCATGTTTTTGGCGTCATGTGTAAGATGATGCGGATAAAAAATGCTGTGTAAACATGCGTTTGCATGTGTTTTTGCATATAGTGGTGCAATGATCATATATTAACACAATAGATGTGTCATAGAATTTTATACCTTTGGGTAGTGAAGAAAAAATAATGACAGTTTTACCACAAAAATTTTGTTTTAGCCCCAGATTTTACATTTTCACACTGGGACATGGGTTAAAAATGGCACCAAAATTTGTCTCACAATTTGTGCTGAATGTAGAAATACCCAATATGTTGCTGTACAGTACTACTTAGCCATACGGCGAGACTTGGGAGGGACAGAGCGCTATTTGCTTCCTGGAGCACAGATTTTTCTAGAATAGTTTGAGGACTTTATATACAGAGCCCCTAAGTGCTAGAAGAGCAGAATCTCCAGTCAAGCGACCCCATTTTGGAAATTATACCCCTTTGGGAGTTTATCTACAGGTGTAGTGACAATTTTAACAAAAGAAAAAAGGGTAATGCCAGCTCACCATTGAAGTAAGTAGGAATCCAGCATGCACAGAACCACGAGCCGACCACCCGTGTTGGCAATATAGGAAAAAAAGGAAAAGTTCCAGCCTATGGTATAATTTGAAATATAATCTTTATTCCATCGAAGTTTTTTAAAAAAAACTGTGAACAGGATGGTCAGCAAGAAACCCGTTGCTTGCTGACCATCCTGTCCACAATGTTTTAAAAAAACTTTTCCTCTTTTCCTGTGGTGACAGTTTTGACCCCATGGGTGTTTTCCAGAAACAAGCAATATTGGATGTTGCTGAGTGAAAATTGTAAACTGCCATTGTAGTGCCTAGTACGTTGTAGTCGCCAATATGTTGTAGAGCCTGGTACGTTGTGCTGCACAGCTCATGCTTCTGGAGACACTCACCCATAAATTAGGCAGACTGTCATCGCTATAGAAATACCAAACATGTGGACACTCAATGTGGTTTAGGTACACTGTGGGGCTCAGAAGGGGGGGACATTTGGATTTGGGAGCACAGAATTTTCTGAATTTCTTTTGGGGTCCAAAGCTATAGTGCTTTTCCAGAGCCTTTGTACTACCAGTAATGTGGAAGCCCCTATATTTCTTTTAACAGATAACAGACCTGAGTGGAGACTTACTTTTTTTGTGGAGTGAGTGAAGCTTATGTTGGGAACATTTTACATAACATTTGGGATCACATTTATCCGGCGCTCTACGCAGAGCACTTACATCACTTACAGCACAGGGTTTACATCTAAATTTCTGAGTGACGTGATTCAGATAAAATCTTTAAGGGAGGCACTCACTATAATGAGGCAGCATTGTTACCCTGGACTCTGTCTAGCTTCTGTTCAGCGGTGTCCTTCTTTTCAGAGGTGCACAAAACTGTGGAGGACGCATAAAAAGACAGTCAATGCCAGATCACAGGTCAGTCGGTGTCCTGCCTCATTATAGGGAATCTTCTATTGGGGTCTCGTCTGAATCATGGATTTCAGAGATTTACAAGGAAACCACGATGTAAGCGCTCAGCGTACTGTGCAGGATAAATGTGAGCCAAGCATTACTGCAGTCTTTGGGAGGCAGAATAAAAATCAACAGTAGGTAAACAATTGGTTCTATTTATTTTTTACACCGTACCTCGTGCGGTTAAAGTGATTAGAATCAGGTCTGTTGCGATTCCAGCTACACCAGTTTTATGTTTGGATGCTGTCATACACTAAAAAATGCTTTTATATCAAAAACAGCATCCCCATATTTTGCGAGCTATAATCTTTTCATATTTCGGCCGACAGAGTCATGTGAGGGCTTGTTTTTTTGTGGGACGAGTTGACGTTTTTATTGGTGACATTTTCAGGCACATTACATTTTTAATCACTTTCTATTCTGATTTTTGGGAGGCAGAATGAACAAAAACCAGCAATTCAGGAATTGTTTTTATTTTGGGAGATAGGGTTATGGTAAAATCGATAAAACGGATTACTCTTCGGATCAGTACGATTACAGCGATACCACATTTATATTTTTCTATATTTTGGCACTTTTACACAATAAAAACTATTTTATAGAAAAAAATTATTATTTTTGCATCGCTTTATTCTGAGAGCTTTAATTTTTTTTATTTTTCTGCCGATGGATCTGTATGATGGCTTGTTTTTTGTGGAACAAGATGATGTTTTCAGAGATGCTGTTTTTATTCACATTTGTCTTCTTGATCGCGTTTTATTCTACTTTTGTTTGGAGGTATGTTGATAAAGCATAGTTTTTTGCCTTGTTTTTTATTTATTTTTTTAACGGTGTTCACTGAAAGGGTTAACTAGTGACAGTTTTATAGGGTGGGTTTTTCCCAAATGTGTGTACTATTTTTTGCTTAGTTTTGTTTTTACATAAACAAATGTATTTATGTCAATAATTTTTTTCTTTTTGTTCTTTATTTTGTTATTTTTAAAACATTTTTATAATTTTTTTTTTAAATTAAACTTTTTTTACATTGTCCCAGGATGAGGTATCAACTGTATACTGACAGATCGCTGATCTAATGCTCTGCAATGCTTCACGATGTCGCGCTCACTATTGGCAGCAGCATCGGAGGGGTTAAACACTCGTGATTGGTGCTAGCACCCAGGGCCGGATTAACGTAGGGGCTGATGGAGCTGCAGCTCCAGGCCCCTTGTTAGAGATAGGCCCATCAGCCTGTCATCCAGGGGCGGAACTATCGTGGAAGCAGAGGAAGCAGCTGCCACAGCGCCCGGGCTAGAAGGGGGCCCGTCCCTGCTGCAGCTGTCTCCCCTGCGGCTGTGTTCTGCCGCCCCCGGCCTGAGAGTCGGCGGCTCCCTGTGCTGGCTGTCAAGCTGACAGCCGGCGCAGAGAAGCTGCTGCGTGCCGGCTCCCAGGAATCAATCGCCAGTACAATTGAAGCTCTGACCGCGAGTCAGAGCGACGCCAGCAGTGTGATCAGGTCATGTGATCACGCTGCTGACGTCACTCGTCGTCGGCGCCCAGAAGGGTGAACATTTGTGGTGAGTGTGCTCCACTATGGAGCTGAAGATACCACCGAAGATAAATGGGGGACATACTGTGTGAGTGTGTGTGTATGGGGGGGGTTTCGAGTGAGGATGGGGGTTCTTTTATGTGTGGGGGGATTTGGAGTGGGGATGGGGGGATACATTATGTGTGGGGGGGATTTGGAGTGGGGATGGGGGTTCTTTTATGTGTGGGGGGTTTGGAGTGGGGGTGGGGGGATTTAATGTGTGTGGGGGGGTTTGGAGTGGGGGTGGGGGGATTTAATGTGTGTGGGGGGGATTTGGAGTGGGGATGGGGGTTTATTTTATGTGTGGGGGGATTTGGAGTGGGGGTGGGGGGATTTAATGTGTGTGGGGGGGTTTGGAGTGGGGGTGGGGGGATTTAATGTGTGTGGGGGGGATTTGGAGTGGGGATGGGGGTTTATTTTATGTGTGGGGGGATTTGGAGTGGGGGTGGGGGGATTTAATGTGTGTGGGGGGGTTTGGAGTGGGGGTGGGGGGATTTAATGTGTGTGGGGGGGATTTGGAGTGGGGATGGGGGTTTATTTTATGTGTGGGGGGATTTGGAGTGGCGATGGGGGGTTATTGTATGTGTGGGGGGATTTGGAGTGGGGATGGGGGGCTATTTTATGTGTGGGGGGATTTGGAGTGGCGATGGGGGGTTATTGTATGTGTGGGGGGATTTGGAGTGGAGATGGGGGCTATTTTATGTGTGGAGGGATTTGGAGTGGGGATGGGGGGCTATTTTATGTGTGGGGGGATTTGGAGTGGGGATGGGGGGTTTTTTTATGTATGGGGGGATTTGGAGTGGGGATGGGGGTATTTAATATGTGTGGGGGGATTTGAGGGTACTGAAGAGTATGTATGTGGAAACAGTATGGGGGATGGTTGCAGACAGTATGGGTGAACAGGTGAATGTATGTGGACACAGTATGGGGAGTCAGGGGTATGTGTGAGCAGACAGTATAGTGAGGGGGTAAATATATGAGGAGACAGTATGGTGAACAGGGAGGATGTGAGAGGAGACAGTGTGAGGAGGGAGGGGAATAGTGTGAGGTGACAGTATATTGCAGATATTTTTATTTAGGGGCATTATAATGACTCTTCTGTCTTTAAGGGCATCGTGTGGAGAGTTGGTGCAGAAGAGCGGAGAAGATGGAGGTCTACAGAGACGGCTGTGGATGAGAAAACTCATCATGGGATCTGGACAAGATGAAGAAAAGGAGAACGACTCCAGAGACGACGTCATCTATAAGGTACCTGGATGTAAATATTATTTGTGAAATTGACTAATTCTCATGTCTTTATTTGTTAGGAGCATTAACCCCTTCACCCCAAGGGTGGTTTGCACGTTAATGACCGGGACAATTTTTACAATTCTGACCACTGTCTCTTTATGAGGTTATAACTCCGGAACGCTTCAAACGGATCTTCGCGATTCTGAGATTGTTTTCTCGTGACATATTGTACTTCATGTTAGTGGTAAAATTTCTTCCATATAACTTGCGTTTATTTTTGAAAAAAACGCAAATATGGCGAAAATTTTGAAAATTTAGCAATTTTCAAACTTTGAATTTTTATTCCCTTAAAACAGAGAAATATGTCACACAAAATAGTTAAGAAATAACATTTTCCACATGTCTACTTTACATCAGCACAATTTTGGAATCAAAATTTTTTTTTGTTAGGAAGTTATAAGGGTTAAAAGTTGACCAGCGATTTCTCATTTTTACAACAAAATTTACAAAGCCATTTTTTTTAGGGACCACCTCTCATTTGAAGTCACTTTGAGGGGTCTACATGACAGAAAATACCCAAAAGTGACACCATTCTAAAAACTGCACCCCTCAAGGTACTCAAAACCACATTCAAGAAGTTTATTAACCCTTCAGGTGCTTCACAGGAACTAAAGCAACGTGGAAGGAAAAAATGAATATTTAACTTTTTAGCCACAAAAATGATCTTTTACAAACTTTTTTTTTATTTTCACAAGGGTAAAAGGAAAAATGGCGATAAGGTTGTTTTAAAAAATTTCCCCGATACCCAAACCCCAAAAGTGGGGAAAAACCCCCTTTGGGCAAGGCAACTCGAAAGGGAAGGAGCCCCGTTTGATTTTTCAAAAAAATTTGGGTGGAGTTGAATTGGACGCCATGTCGCCTTGGGAACCTCTGACGCCTAAACAGGAAACCCCCCCCCAAAATGACACCCTTTGGAAAAAGACCCCCCAAGGACTTTCTAATCTTTTTTACACTTTGAACCCCCAATGTTTTACAAAAGTTTTTAAGCCGGGGTGGAAAAAAAAAAAAAAAAAATTTCCACAAAAATGATTTTTTTTTTCCAAATTTTTGAATTTCCCAAAAATTTGGGCCCCCAAAATTGTTTTCCAATTTTCCCGATACGCTGATACCCATATGTGGGGGGGAAAACTGTTTGGGGGCACCAGGGGTTGGAAAGGAATAGTAACTTTTTGGGGCAGACGGAGGGGGGCATTTCCTTTGCATGGGGCCCCAAAGAGCCTAAAAAATGGGGAAACCCCCCAATGACCCCTTTTGGAAAAAAACCCCCCAAAAATTTTTCGACTTTTGGGGGGCACTTTAACCCCCCAATGCTTTACACAATTTAAAACCCGGGATGAAAAAAAAAAACCCTTTTTTTTTCCCCCAAAAAAAATTTCTTTAGTCACTAAAATTTTTTTTTTACCCGGGGCAGGGAAAATTTGGGCCCTAATTTTGTCCAATTTGTCCTATACGGTCCCCAATTGGGGGGGGAAACCCCTTTTGGGCGCACGGGGAGTCGAAGGGGAAAGGGGCACCATTTGACTTTTTCCAAAAAAAAATTGGTGGAATTGAGATTGGTGCCATGTTCATTGGGACCCCCGAGGCCAAAAATGGGGAAACCCCCCACAAAGACCCCTTTGGGAAACAACCCCCCAAGGGAATTATCGACTTTGGTGACAATTTGAAACCCCAAGGCTTCAACAATTTAAACGGAGCCGAAAATTTAAAAAAAATTTTTTTTCACAAAAATGTCTTTTCACCCAATTTTTTTTTTCCAAGGTAACAAACCCAAAAGTTTTTGGCAATTTTCCTAACCCGAAAACCCCAAATTGGGGGGAACCCTGTTTGGGGGCATGGCAAAAAGTTTGGAAGGGAAGGGGCGCCGTCTCACTTTTTCAACGCAAATTGGCTGGACGCCAGTCGTGTTTGGGGAGCTCCGATCTCCCAAACAGGGAAACCCCCCCAAATACCCATTTTGGAAACTGACCCCCAAGGGCTTACGTGGTGGTGGAAAATTTTAACCCCCGGTGTTTTACTAATTTATAACACGCCTAAAAAAAAAACCTTTTTTTTTTTACAAAAAATTTTTTTTTTCCCCCCCCAATATTTTTTTTTCACAAAGGGAACAAAAAAATTGGAACCCAAAAGTTGTTGCCAATTTGTCCTGATAGGAACCCAATTGAGGAAAAACTACTGAGGGGGCACGCAGGGTGGGGAAGGGAATATCTTTTGGATTGCAACTTTGAGGGGAAGGTCTGGGGGCCATTCGATTTGGAAGCCCCTAACCCCCAAACAGGGGAAACCCCCCCCCAATGACCCCTTTTTGGAAAAGCCCCCCCAAAAGGGAAATTACTGTTGGTCACTTTGAACCCCCAAGGGTTCACAAATTTATAACCAAGCCAAAAAAAAAACCTTTTTTTTTTTTTAAAAAAAGTTTTTTTCCCCCAAAATTTTATTTTCAAAGGGTAACGGGAAAATTTTCCCCAAAAAATTTTTCCAATTTTTCCTGTACGTGATACCCAAAATTGGGGAAAACTACTGTAGGGCGCAGCGGGCTTAAAGGGAAGTAGGGGCGTTTTGGTTGCAACTTAGGGAAAGGTTGGGGCTCATTTGCTTTTTTGGGGGCCCCCCGACGCCAAAAGGGGAAACCCCCCCCAAAAAGACCCCATTTTGGGAAAAGCCCCACGGGGAATTACCTAATTTGGTGAGCACTTTGAACCCCAAGTGCTTCACAGAAGTTTATAACGCCAGCCGTAAAAAAAAAAATTTTTTTTTTTTACAAAAATTTTTTTCCGCCCCCAAAATTTTTTTTTCCCCCAAAGGGTAACGGGGGAAAATTGGACCCCCAAAATTTTTTTCCAAATTTTTTCCTGATACGCTAACCCCCAAAATGTGGGAAAAATACTGATGGGCCATGAGGGCTCAAAGGGGGAATAGTGATTTTGGATTGCAGACTTTTTAGGGAAAGGTCTGGGGGTCATGTGCTTTTTTAGAGCCCCCCGAGCCCAAAAGGGGAAAACCCCAAAAATCCCCCCTTTTGGAAAATAAAAACCCCAAGGAACTTATTTAATGTGGGTAGCCTAGAACCCCCCAATGCTTCACAGAATTTTAAGTAAGCCGAAAAAAAAAAAAACTTTTTTTTTTAAAAAAAAAATTTTTCCCCCCTTTTTTTTTTTCCCCCAAGGGTAACAAAAAAAGGACAAAATTTTACAATAACTCTTGGGGCCAGAGTACCTGAAACCCCATATGGGGGATAAAATACGTTTGGGCCATGGGAATCAAAAGTGAAGAAAAACCGTTTGATTTTAAAGCAGAAGGCTGGAATGGGGGATCAACGCCATGTCACTTTGGGAGCCCCCGAGTCCAAAAAAAGGAAACCCCCCAAATTTTAACTCCAACCCCAACCCCAACAACCCCCCAACCTAGCCCAACCCAACCCCAAACCCCAACCCAACCTAACTCTAACCCTAACCAATTTTTAGCGCCAACCCTAACCCTAACTTTAGCCAAAACCCTAAACCCCAACACTAATGGGGGAAAGGAAAAAAATCATTTTTTTTTTTTTTTTTTTTTCCCAAGGGGTGATAAAGGGGGGGTTTTATTTACATTTTAGGGTTTTTTTTGATTGGGAGCTTCACCAAAAGAGCTTTTTTGCAAAAAGGTTTTTTTTCATCGCCCCTTTTGAAGCTTAATTTTTCATATTTTGGCCCCGAGTCAGTGAGGGCTTAATTTTTGGGGGCAGGGGACGCTTTTTTGGTACCATTTTTTTTGGGACGGCATTTTTTTATCGTTTTTTTTCGATTTTTGGGGGTTTAGAATGAACAAAAATCAAAATTTTATAAAATTTTTTTTGGGGGAGGTTTTTAAATTTTTCCCTGTGGAAAAATTTTAAAAAGCATTTTTTTTTTGGGGGAAAAACGTTTATGGCGATACCTCATTTATACTTTTTTTTTTTGTTTTCGCGCTTTTAAGAAAAAAAAAAAATTTTATAAAAAAAAAAAATTTTTTTTTTGCCCCGCTTTTTTCCAGCATAACTTTTTTATTTTTTTGCTGAAAATGCTGGTGGGGGTTTTTTTTTGCGGGCAAAAATGACTTTTTTTCAGGGGTACCTTTTTTAATTTTATATCCTCTTTTTGATCCTGTTTTTCCCTTTTTTTCGGGGGGAAAAAAAAAGCAGGATTTTTGCTTCGTTTTTATTTTTTATTTTTTTTTTTAAAAAATTTTTAATATAAATTTTTTGGGGGGCTTTAAACGGCCCGGGGGCGAAACCAAAATGTTATTTTTTTTGTTTTTTTTTTTTATTTACAATAAAAAAAATTTTTTTGGGGGGAAAATTTTTTTTTTTTTTTTTTTTTTTTTTGGGTTTTTTTTTTACACATTTTATTTTTATTTTTTTTTTTATTTTTTTACTTTGCCCCCCGGGGGGAATCACTGTTTTTCATCAGATCGCTGGTGTGACAGTGTGCACCCCACCTGTCACACCCGCGATCGCTCAGGGAGTGCAGCAGGCTTTTCATGCCGCCCGGCAGGACGAGGAAGCCCCCCCTCCGGGCCCCCCCGCCATCTTGGCCGGGTCCCGGGGGGGAGGAACCCTCAAGCGCGCATCCCAAACGCCGGTTTTGAGGGTCTCAGGGGGGGGGGCAGGGGGGCCCCCAACTGCGCGATCCCCCCTGGCCCCCCGTACAAACCCCGTCATGGGTTTTACGCGGTGTGCAAGGGGGGTTTAAAAACCGGGGGCGGGCCGGACCGTCCGACACACAGTCAGGGGTCACTTTGGGAAAACGACACCCGGCGGCGTTAGCTGCGCCCCCCTGGGGAGCGCACTAAAACGCCTATTACACTATCCCGTCCCTGGTCCCAAAGGGCCGGGGGTTTTGGGGGGATAGTTCGTCAAGTCAGAGAGGGGTTAAAAAAGGGTTTTCCAGGTTGTCCCCAAGAATAGCAGATCAGCACAAACCGGACAACCCCTTTAATGCTCCTAACATAAAAAAAACAAGAGAATTTTCAATTTTAGAATTTTTCACAGTGCGCACGCCCCCGTCAGGATTCCCCTCGTTCCGTGATTTACAACAAGGTCCCCATGGGTGACTAACATTGTGGCCTCACTCAAAAAAATAAGGGGCGAGGCCCCGGGGCCCCTGTCGGGAAAGGGGGCCCAAATATAAAAATCACATGTTTCTGGGCATGACCGTGTTTTCCCCCCCCCCGGGAAGGGGGGAAACCTAAAAAATGTCAAAGCATTGTTTTTTGAAAATTTTGAAGCGAATTTCGGGGTTCACTCTGCGGGGTTTCCCCCGGGATCATCACATGGACCCCTTTTACTAGCCATTTTTTAACTTAGGGGGCCTGTTTCAACGGCTTCTCTTCCGTTTCCTCATTTTTTAAAAGAACATTTAGACATTAGGGAAACACTCGTCGGGACATACTAAGTGTGCAAATCACATGTGTGCGGGGGGGGGGGCCCGGACACAGCGGGCCCCTTTAGAGACCCCGGGGAAACAGCGCCCCCCCTGAGGGCCCCAGGGAAAAAGCAGGCCCCTTTGGGGGCCCCCAGGCCAAAAAGGGAAACATCATGCCCCCTTTGGGGCCAGCCCAAAAAAAAAATGCGGCCCCCTTGGGGGGCCTTTGGGGGCCCCGGAAACGAAAAGGGCCCCGGGGAAAAAGCAGGCCCCCTCAGGGGCCAGGGTCCCAAAGGGAAACAGCGGGGCCCCCCCGGGGGGCCCCCAAAACAGCGCCCTTTTTCTGCTGCAAGGGGGAAAAAATTTGGCCCCAAAAAATGGCTGTTTTCATTAAATTTTTTTTGTTTAAAATTTTTTTTGTTACATTTTTTTGGGGGTTTGTAATTCCCTTTTTTGGCCCCCCCCCTTGCCCCGCCCCTTCAGCTCCCCGGGGCCCCCAAAATTTTTTTAACCCGGGCCCCGCTACACCGATCGTGGGTTTAGAGGGGGTCCCCTTCTTATTAAGCAACCCCATGGTTTTAATTCAGCACTAAAAAGGGAAAATGGGGGGGAAAAACAGGAACAAATTTTCTTTTTTAAAACCCCTGTTGGGTTTTTTTTGAAGACAGCAAAGGGCCCCCTTTTAGGTAAATTAAGCATTTTTAAACCCCCCAAAATTTCCCCCCCCCAAACCCCCCAGTTTTTGGAAACTTTGGGGGCCGGGGGCCATCTCGTCCCATCACCAGCCGGACACACAAAAAGGGGAAAAATTTTCCCCCAAATGAGGGTGGACTTTCATCAATTTTTGCTGGCCCTGAAAAAAATTTTTAAACCCGACAGCACAACAGGAGAATTTTTGGGGGGGGACCTTTTCCCTTCAAGGGCCCCAAATTTAAACCCAAAAAGTCTAAGAAATATAAAGCAGCACCCCCCAGGGAAAAAGTTAAAAAACTTTTTTATTCGGGTCAAAGACATCAAAAAACAACGTTTTATTTATAATGTGGGAAAAAAATTTAAAAAAAAAAAATTTTTGGGGGGGGAATTCTTTGGGTTTTTAAAACCAAAACCCTTTTTTATTCGAGCGTTTGGGCAATCAAGGAATGGGGTTAAGGGTTTTGGGGGGGGTTTCACTTCATTACAAACCCAAAAACCAAAGGGAAGGGAAGGGGCATCAAAACCCCTTTACTAAGCGGTAATAAACATAAAAACACAAAAAAAAAACATTTTCACTCCACTTAAAAAGGGTGTTAACAGAAAGAACCTACATAGATTTAACCCCAACACAAACCCTTTTTTAAAAAAAAAAAATTGCATGGGCCCCTTAATTTTTCATAACCTAGAGGGAAAGCCAATGGCTGAGGGGTGATGAAAAAATTCTGGAAAGGATCAATAGCCAAAAGGTTTCCCCGGCTATTAATATCACTTACAGCGTTTCTTTCCCTTTTTCTTGCATTTCCCGGGGACCCCCCGAAAAAAATTTACAAGGTCCCATATAAAAAACTAAACCCCCAAAGGCTAGGCAACAGCGTGGCATATTTAAAACCTAGGAAAGGGGCCCCGGATATTGCCCCCCTCCCAATAAAACATCACTCTCAGCCGCCCCAAAAAGGCGCACTATAAATTTCCTAAAACTGGGGCTTAGCCTCGCCTTCCCACTTGCCCCGTCATGGCAATGGGTAAAGGTTTGGGGGGGTTGATGACACCTTAGTATTTCAGGTACCAACCAAGTTAAAGGAAAGCGTCTAAAC
>JARQOD010013108.1:0-17081 GCA_033576555.1 Oophaga sylvatica
ATATCAGGATGTGATATCACACACAGTCCACAGGAGGGCAGCAGAGCACCATGCATCTAATATTAAGACGTGATATCACACACTGACCACAGGAGGGCAGCACTTCTCCACAGGAGGGCAGCACTTCTCCACAGGAGGGCAGCACTTCTCCACAGGAGGGCAGCTCTTCTCCACAGGAGGGCAGCTCTTCTCCACAGGAGGGCAGCTCTTCTCCACAGGAGGGCAGCTCTTCTCCACAGGAGGGCAGCACTTCTCCACAGGAGGGCAGCACTTCTCCACAGGAGGGCAGCACTTCTCCACAGGAGGGCAGCACTTCTCCACAGGAGGGCAGCACTTCTCCACAGGAGGGCAGCACTTCTCCACAGGAGGGCAGCACTTCTCCACAGGAGGGCAGCAGAGAGCAGCAGTCACCTGATGTAATATCACACACCAACCACAGTAGAGCAGCAGAGAGCAGCAGTCACCATCAGGATGTGATATCACACACCATCCACAGGAGGGCAGCAGTCACCTGATGTGATATCACACACCAACCACAGAAGCGCAGCAGAGAGCAGCATGCAGGTAATATCAGGATGTGATATCACACACAGTCCACAGGAGGGCAGCAGAGCACCATGCATCTAATATTAAGACGTGATATCACACACTGACCACAGGAGGGCAGCACTTCTCCACAGGAGGGCAGCACTTCTCCACAGGAGGGCAGCACTTCTCCACAGGAGGGCAGCACTTCTCCACAGGAGGGCAGCACTTCTCCACAGGAGGGCAGCTCTTCTCCACAGGAGGACAGCTCTTCTCCACAGGAGGGCAGCACTTCTCCACAGGAGGGCAGCTCTTCTCCACAGGAGGGCAGCACTTCTCCACAGGAGGGCAGCACTTCTCCACAGGAGGGCAGCACTTCTCCACAGGAGGGCAGCAAAGAGCAGCAGTCACCTGATGTAATATCACACACCAACCACAGTAGAGCAGCAGAGAGCAGCAGTCACCATCAGGATGTGATATCACACACCATCCACAGGAGGGCAGCAGTCACCTGATG
Source organism: Oophaga sylvatica (assembly GCA_033576555.1). Lineage (NCBI taxonomy): Eukaryota > Metazoa > Chordata > Amphibia > Anura > Dendrobatidae > Oophaga > Oophaga sylvatica. The sequence goes on from JARQOD010013108.1 coordinate 1,043, forward strand.
TGATATCACACACCAAACACAGAAGCGCAGCAGAGAGCAGCATGCAGGTAATATCAGGATGTGATATCACACACAGTCCACAGGAGGGCAGCAGAGCACCATGCATCTAATATTAAGATGTGATATCACACACTGACCACAGGAGGGCAGCAGAGCAGCAGTTACCTGATGTGATATCACACACTAACCACCGGAGGGCAGCACAGCAGCATGCATCTAATATTAGAATGTGATATCACATACCATTCACAGGAGGGCAGCAGAGTATCATGCAACTAATATCAGGATGTGATATCACACACTGTCCACAGACGGGCAACAGAGAGCAGCATGAAGGTAATATCAGAATGTGAAATTACACACCGACCACAGGAAGGCAGCAGAGCAGCATGCATCTAATATTAGGATGTGATATCACATACCATCCACAGGAGGGCAGCAGAGAGCAGCATGCATCTAATATTAGGATGTGATATCACACACTGTCCACAGGAGGTCAACAGAGCGCATCATGAAGGCAATATCAGAATGTGATATCATACGTCGACTACAGGGGGCAGCAGAGCAGCAGGCATCTAACATCAAGATGTGATATCACACAACGTCCACAGGAGTGCAGCAGAGAGCAGCATTCAGCTAATATCAGGATGTGATATCACACATCATCCACAGTAGTGCAGCAGAGAGCAGCAGTCACTTTATGTGATATCACACACCAACCACAGAAGCACAGCATGCAACTAATATCAAAATATGACATCACACACCGACCACAGGAAAGCAGCAGAGAGCAGGATTCACCTGATGGGATATCACACACTAACCACAGGAGGACAACAGAGTACAGCATTCTCCTGATGTGATATCACACACTAACCACAGGAGGGAATCAGAGTGCAGCATGCAGGTAAATATCAAGATGTGATATCACACACCATCCACAGGAGGGCAGCAGAGAGGCCTCATTATTCTATAGCCAGGACCCTGTAGTCCCTAATGCAGGCAGTAGGGGGCAGCCCCAGTTCTGCTGCATCTTCCTCTGATGACTCGTGTCTGGGGGCTTCTTACCTTACAGAGATGAGTAATGTAATCCTCTGCTGGGCCCACACACCAGCTGTGAGCATCCATGACAGCGGTGACAGATAATCGCCCCCCGCCAGGAGCTATGACATCGGTGTACAACAGTATCCACCTCCCCCATCACGCATCTTGCAGGCTCCACTTTGGGGTGATTTTACATTCGCTGTTATTATATTACTCCAACAACGACCCCTGTGGTCATGTAAGAACTGATAATTCTCTGTGTTCCTACCCCATGCTTTATACTACAGTTGTGCTCCAATGACACTTACCAGGAGACGGGACCCCCTGACCCTGGTAAAGGAGGATTAGCGAGGACCCCGGCGAAGATCTGCTGGATGATCCTGGGGACCAAAAAAGAAAACAAATAATTTGGTAACTTATCTTAACCCCTTCACCCCCAAGGGTGGTTTGCACGTTAATGACCGGGACAATTTTTACAATTCTGACCACTGTCTCTTTATGAGGTTATAACTCCGGAACGCTTCAACGGATCTTCGCGATTCTGAGATTGTTTTCTCGTGACATATTGTACTTCATGTTAGTGGTAAAATTTCTTCCATATAACTTGCGTTTATTTTTGAAAAATACGCAAATATGGCGAAAATTTTGAAATTTAGCAATTTTCAAACTTTGAATTTTTATTCCCTTAAAACAGAGAAATATGTAACACAAAATAGTTAAGAAATAACATTTCCCACATGTCTACTTTACATCAGCACAATTTTGGAATCAAAATTTTTTTTTGTTAGGAAGTTATAAGGGTTAAAAGTTGACCAGCGATTTCTCATTTTTACAACAAAATTTACAAAGCCATTTTTTTTAGGGACCACCTCACATTTGAAGTCACTTTGAGGGGTCTACATGACAGAAAATACCCAAAAGTGACACCATTCTAAAAACTGCACCCCTCAAGGTACTCAAAACCACATTCAAGAAGTTTATTAACCCTTCAGGTGCTTCACAGGAACTAAAGCAACGTGGAAGGAAAAAATGAATATTTAACTTTTTAGCCACAAAAATGATCTTTTACAAACTTTTTTTTTATTTTCACAAGGGTAAAAGGAGAAAATGGACAGATAAGGTTGTTATGCAATTTCTCCTGAGTACGCCAATACCCCATATGTGGGGGAAAACCACTGTTTGGGCACACGGCAGAGCTCGTAAGGGAAGGAGCGCCGTTTGACTTTTTCAAACTAAAATTGGCTGGAGTTGAGATTGGACGCCATGTCGCGCTTGGAGAACCTCTGATGCGCCTAAACAGTGGAAACCCCCCACAAGTGACACCATTTTGGAAACTAGACCCCCTAAGGTACTTATCTAGATCTGTTGTGAGCACTTTGAACCCCCAAGTGTTTCACAAAAGTTTATAATGCCTGGGTGTGAAAAAAAAAAAAAAAAAATTCCACAAAAATGATTTTTTAGTCCTAAATTTTTGAATTTTCCCAAGGAAATTGGACCCCAAAAGTTGTTGTCCAATTTGTCCTGAGTACGCTGATACCCCATATGTGGGGGTGGAAAACTGTTTGGGCGCACGGCAGGGCTTGGAAAGGAAGTAGTAACGTTTTGGAATGCAGACGTTGATGGGGGTCATGTTCCGTTTGCAGTGCCCCAGATGAGCCTAAACAGTGGAAATCCCCCACAAGTGACCCCATTTTGGAAACTAGACCCCCTAAGGAACTTATCTAGATCTTTGGTGAGCACTTTGAACCCCCAAGTGCTTCACACAAGTTTATAATGCCCGGGCATGAAAATAAAAAATCCTATTTTTTTCCCACAAAAATTATCTTTTAGTCACTAATTTTTTATTTTCCCAAGGGTATCAGGAGAAATTGGACCACATAAGTTGTTGTCCAATTTGTCCTGAGTACGCTGATGCCCCATATGTGGGGGGGAACCACTGTTTGGGCGCACGGCAGAGCTCGGAAGGGAAGGAGCACCATTTGACTTTTTCCAACCAAAATTGGCTGGAATTGAGATTGGATGCCATGTTGCATTTGGAGAGCCCTGATGTGCCTAAACAGTGGAAACCCCCCACAAATGACCCCATTTGGGAAACTAGACCCCCTAAGGAACTTATCTAGATCTTTGGTGAGCAATTTGAACCCTCAAGTGCTTCACACAAGTTTATAACGTAGAGCCGTAAAATTTAAAAATCATATTTTTTCCACAAAAATGATCTTTTCACCCCAATTTTTATTTTTCCAAGGGTAACAAGACTCCCAAAAGTTATTGTGCAATTTGTCCTGAGTACACGGATACCCCATATGTGGGGGTATACCACTGTTTGGGTGCATGGCAGAGTTTGGAAGGGAAGGAGCCCCATCTCACTTTTTCAACGCAGAATTGGCTGGACGCCATGTCGTGTTTGGAGAGCTCCTGATCTGCCTAAACAGTGGAAACCCCCCACAAATGACACCATTTTGGAAACTAGACCCTCAAGGAACTTATCTAGATGTGTGGTGAGAACTTTGAACCCCCAGGTGTTTCACTAAAGTTTATAACGTACAGCCTTAAAATAAAAAATCCTTTTTTTTTTTTTTACAAAAATGATTTTTTCGCCCCCAATATTTTATTTTCACAAGGGTAACAGAAGAAATTGGAACCCAAAAGTTGTTGTCCAATTTGTCCTGAGTACGCTGATACCCAATATGTAGGAGAAAACTACTGTATGGGTGCACGTCAGGGCTCGGAAGGGAAGTAGTGACGTTTTGGATTGCAGACTTTGATGGAATGGTCTGGGGGCGTCATGTCGCATTTGGAGAGCCCCTGATACGCCTAAACAGTGGAAACCCCCCACAAGTGACCCCATTTTGGAAAATAGACCCCACAAGGAACTTATCTAGATGTGTGGTGACCACTTTGAACCCCGAAGTGTTTCACAGAAGTTTATAACGCACAGCCGTAAAAATAAAAATCCTTTTTTTTTTTACAAAAATGATTTTTTCGCCCCCAATATTTTATTTTCACAAGGGTAACAGGAGAAATTGGACCCCAAAGTTGTTGTCCAATTTGTCCTGAGTACGCTGATACCCAATATGTGGGAGAAAACTACTGTATGGGCGCATGTCAGGGCTCGGAAAGGGAAGTAGTGACGTTTTGGATTGCAGACTTTGATGGAATGGTCTGGGGGCGTCATGTCGCATTTGGAGAGCCCTGATGCGCCTAAACAGTGGAAACCCCCCACAAGTGACCCCATTTTGGAAAATAGACCTCACAAGGAACTTACCTAGATGTGTGGTGAGCACTTTGAACCCCGAAGTGCTTCACAGAAGTTTATAACGCACAGCCGTAAAAATAAAAAATCCTTTTTTTTTTTACAAAAATGATTTTTTCGCCCCCAATATTTTATTTTCACAAGGGCAACAGGAGAAATTGGACCCCAAAAGTTGTTGTCCAATTTGTCCTGAGTACGCTGATACCCAATATGTGGGAGAAAACTACTGTATGGGCGCATGTCAGGGCTCGGAAAGGGAAGTAGTGACGTTTTGGATTGCAGACTTTGATGGAATGGTCTGGGGGCGTCATGTCGCATTTGGAGAGCCCCTGATGCGCCTAAACAGTGGAAATCCCCAACAAGTGACCCCATTTTGGAAAATAGACCCCACAAGGAACTTATTTAGATGTGTGGTGAGCGCTATGAAGCCCCAAGTGCTTCACAGAAGTTTATAATGTACAGCCGTAAAAAAAAAAAATCTTATTTTTTTTACAAAAATAATATTTTCGCCCCCAGTTTTTTATTTTCCCAAGGGTAACAGAAGAAATAGGACAAATTTCACAATAACTCTTGGGGTCCAGAGTACGCTGATACCCCATATGTGGGGATAAACTACTGTTTGGACGCATGGCAGAGCTCAGAAGTGAAGGAACACCGTTTGACTTTTTCAACGCAGAATTGGCTGGAATGGAGATCAGACGCCATGTCACATTTGGAGAGCCCCTGATGTGCCTAAACAGCGGAAACCCCCCAATTCTAACTCCAACCCTAACCCCAACACACCCTAACCCTAGTCCTAATCCCAACCCTAACCCTAATCCTAACTCTAACCCTAATCCTAACTTTAGCGCCAACCCTAACCCTAACTTTAGCCGAAACCCTAACCCTAACCCTAATGGGAAAATGGAAATAAATACATTTTTTTTATTTTATTATTTTTCCCTAACTAAGGGGGTGATAAAGGGGGTTTGATTTACTATTTATAGCAGTTTTTATGATTGGCAGCTGTCACGCTAAAAGACGCTTTTTATTGCAAAAAGTAGTTTTTTGCATCGCCACATTTTGGGAGCTATAATTTTTGCATATTTTGGCCCACAATGTCATGTGAGGTCTTAATTTTTGCGGGACGAGGTGACGCTTTTATTGGTACCATTTTTGAGCACGTGACATTTTTTGATCGCTTTTTATTTCGATTTTTGGGAGGTTAGAATGAACAAAAATCAGCAATTCATGAATTTCTTTTGGGTGAGGCGTTTTTATTGTTCCGCGTGTGGTAAAATCGATAAAGCAGTTTTATTCTTCGGGTCAGTACGATTATGGCGATACCTCATTTATATAATTTTTTTATGTTTTGGCGCTTTTATAGAATAAAAACAATTTTATATAAAAAATAATTATTTTTGCATCGCTTTATTCTGCGAGCTATAACTTTTTTATTTTTTTGCTGATGATGCTGTGTGACGGCTCGTTTTTTGCGGGACAAGATGACGTTTTCAGCGGTACCATGTTTATTTATATCCGTCTTTTTGATCGCGTGTTATTCCACTTTTTGTTCAGCGGTATGATGATAAAGCACTGATTTTTTGCTTCGTTTTTATTTTTTATTTTTTAAGGGGTTCACAAAAGGGGTTAACTAGTGGGACAGTTTTATAGGGGGGGTCGTTACGGACGCGGCGATACCATATATGTGTACTTTTATTGTTTTATTTTTTTTATTTACAATAAGTAATGAATTTATTGGGGAATATTTTTTTTTTTTTTTTTTTTTTTTTGGATTTTTTTTTACACATGTTTATTTTTACTTTTTTTTACTTTTTTACTTTGTCCCAGGGTGGGACATCACTGTATTTCATCAGATCGCTGGTGTGACAGTGTGCACAGCACTCTGTCACACCAGCGATGTGACAGGCAGTGCAGGACGCTTCCTCATGCCTGCTCTCGGCAGGCACTGAGGAAGCCGCCTCCCTCCAGGACCCCAGCGCCATCTTGGATCCGGGTCCTGGGAGGGAGGAAGCCCTCAGAGCAGCGCGATCACATCGCGCTGGTCTGAGGGTCTCAGGGGGGCGCGCAGGGAGCCCCCACCCTGCGCGATCCTCCCCTGTGCCCCCAGTACACCGCGATCATGTTTGATCGCGGTGTGCAAGGGGTTAATGTGCCGGGAGCGGTCCGTGACCGCTCCTGACACACAGTCACGGGTGTCAGCTGTGATAATCAGCTGACACCCGGCGGCGATTAGCTGCGCTCCCTCCGGGAGCGCAGCTAATCGCCTATGACGTACTATCCCGTCCATGGTCAGAATGGCACGGGTTTTATGGACGGGATAGTACGTCTAATGTCAGAGAGGGGTTAAAGGAGACATCAATCATAACTGGTTCCTAAATTGCATGGGGTGTGGCTGTCAGATTGTCACTACCAATGATCAGTCTCTAGGTGGTCATGTGATTGTCTTCTGCAGAGGATCATGGGACTCACCCCTCGATGGCTGGGGAGCGGTCGGGCCGGGAGCTGACGCGGGATCTATAGCGGGTGGGCTGCCGCAGGGGCCAGCGGGTCCGAAGGTCTGCGTGGCCCTGGTGGCGCCGCTCGCCATCTCTGTTGTCTTGGTCCAGGGAGCTGCTGCTCAGGAAATGCCGGAAATCGGGGAAGAACATGGTGTGGTCCAAATGGTCCCAGAGCTGGGAAAAAACATGTCTTCAAAGGGGTTGTCGCCACAGAGGTGGTCTTACTCTACCCCTCATACTAGTAGGGAGAAGCCTGGGCCTTACTGAAGAAAACCACTAGGAACCCCAGGAGGCCACAGAGAATATGGACAACCCAGACTTCCCCAGAGGGGCTATAGCTACGGCACTGACCTCTGTGAAATGCGTCGTTCCATTATCATCTATTGTGTTTCCTCCGGAGTCTAGAAAACTGAGACAGAGGGAAGAGAATCAGAGTGGATCTGCCCAGAGCAGAGCTCACACCGCTGCCGGCTGCTGAACTCCCCGAACTGCAGCCACGAGCGGACGAGCATCAGCCGCGCCACATCTACCACCACAGCCCTGTGTAACAGCTGAGCGCAGCCACATCCAGCGCTGCCATCCTGTTAGCTCTCAGGCTGCGAACAGCACATGCCGCACTGGACTGCTGTCTGACAGCGGAGCAGGGAGTGCGACTTGTGCTCTAGTCACAGCCAAAGATTCACCTGTGGGTGGACATGAGTGCCCCCTACCTGGAGTCTTCAGTCACTTCTTCAATAAAGCCAGAGTCACATCGGGGGCAAATGTACTCCTGGAAGGGATGATAAGAGAGGAGAGCGTGAGGGAAGGAGGCACAGGGCACATCCAGAGCTGCTCTCACAATTTTGCTGCCCATCCGTAGGAATCTATAATGGGGACATAGCCCAGGAGCATTCTGTGAGATTATAACAATGAAAGTCAACTCTACATCTCCCAGAATGCAGTGGAGCAGCAGCCTGACGAGCAGAACAGTGAATGCAGCTCCGGGTGTGAGTGGAGTAGGAGCCTGGTGATTACAGCTCCGGGTGAGACAATATATAACTGAGGATTAACTAGATTATCTCTAGTCACCACCATAGCTGCAGAATCAGTTTCAGTGGAGAAATCAGAAATAATCAAGGACCCCTGGCGACAAACAGCCCAGCCCAGAATACGTACATAATAGTCAGGGACAGCAAGAGCTGGGCACCGAATATAGCAGGGGGGAGGCGAGGGGGCTGCACAGGGGGCACCTGACATAGCAGGAGTGGAGGCGATGGGGCTGCACAGCAGGCACCGAACATAGCAGGAGGGGAGGCGAGAGCGGCTGCACAGCGGGCACTGAACATAGCAGGAGGGGAGGTGAGGGGGCTGCACAGGGGGCACCTGACATAGCAGGAGTGGAGGCGATGGGGCTGCACAGCGGGCACCGAACATAGAAGGAGGGGAGGCGAGAGGGGCTGCACAGCGGGCACCGAACATAGCAGGAGGGGGGGCGAGAGGGGCTGCACCTGACATAGCAGGAAGGGAGGCAAGAGGGACTGCACCTGACATAGCAGGAGTGGAGGCGAGAGGGGCTGCACAGCAGGCACCGAACATAGCAGGAGGGGAGGCGAGAGGGGCTGCACAGCGGGCACCGAACATAGCAGGAGGGGAGGCGAGAGGGGCTGCACAGCAGGCACCGAACATAGCAGGAGGGGAGGCGAGAGGGGCTGCACAGCGGGCACTGAACATAGCAGGAGGGGAGGTGAGGGGGCTGAACAGGGGGCGCCTGACATAGCAGGAGTGGAGGCGATGGGGCTGCACAGCGGGCACCGAACATAGAAGGAGGGGAGGCGAGAGGGGCTGCACAGCGGGCACCGAACATAGCAGGAGGGGGGGCGAGAGGGGCTGCACCTGACATAGCAGGAAGGGAGGCAAGAGGGACTGCACCTGACATAGCAGGAGTGGAGGCGAGAGGGGCTGCACAGCGGGCACCGAACATAGCAGGGGGGGGGCGAGAGGGGCTGCACCTGACATAGCAGGAAGGGAGGCAAGAGGGACTGCACCTGACATAGCAGGAGTGGAGGCGAGGGGGCTGCACAGTGGGCACTGAACATAGCAGGAGGGGAGGTGAGGGGGCTGCACAGCGGGCACCGAACATAGCAGGAGGGGAGGCGAGAGGGGCTGCACAGCGGGCACCGAACATAGCAGGAGGGGGGGCGAGAGGGGCTGCACCTGACATAGCAGGAAGGGAGGCAAGAGGGACTGCACCTGACATAGCAGGAGTGGAGGCGAGAGGGGCTGCACAGCGGGCACTGAACATAGCAGGAGGGGAGGTGAGGGGGCTGCACAGCGGGCACCGAACATAGCAGGAGGGGAGGCGAGAGGGGCTGCACAGCAGGCACCGAACATAGCAGGAGGGGAGGCGAGAGGGGCTGCACAGCGGGCACTGAACATAGCAGGAGGGGAGGTGAGGGGGCTGCACAGGGGGCGCCTGACATAGCAGGAGTGGAGGCGATGGGGCTGCACAGCGGGCACCGAACATAGAAGGAGGGGAGGCGAGAGGGGCTGCACAGCGGGCACCGAACATAGCAGGAGGGGGGGCGAGAGGGGCTGCACCTGACATAGCAGGAAGGGAGGCAAGAGGGACTGCACCTGACATAGCAGGAGTGGAGGCGAGAGGGGCTGCACAGCGGGCACCGAACATAGCAGGAGGGGGGGCGAGAGGGGCTGCACCTGACATAGCAGGAAGGGAGGCAAGAGGGACTGCACCTGACATAGCAGGAGTGGAGGCGAGGGGGCTGCACAGTGGGCACCTGACAAACCAGGTGTGGAGGCGAGGGGGGCTGCACAGGGTACCCGTCTTTCCAGCCCCTTTACTACAGAATATAGGTTACCCATATTAATCACTGCGGGGGGCTGCGGGTCACCATTTGGGGCTTCGGATGGCACGTTCTGTGCACTCCTGCGTATTAGGTTATGGGGTGCTCATCCATGACGCTGACAAAATTCTCCAGTTTTCTCCGGGTAAAATTACCCCAAGAGTTAACCCCAAATCTGCCCCTGACCTGCAGGTCAGCTCGACATTATTGGCATCTGCCAGCCGCACCGGGACCCGTGCGCACTGGTGTTTGCTGCCAGAAGACGTCTCCATGTGGCTGAGGCAGGTGGTGGTGGAGGGCATGAGGGGCGTTGCCATGTGACCGGTGATATCACTGTATACAGCAGCTGCCGCCTGCACCAACCGGAATACGACACCGGAGAATCCACTATCAAAGGGGGCAACCAAGCGCAACCCTGCCGCTCCTGCCAGTATCACAACGAACAGAGTGGCCCATGACTGTCATATACACACCGCCACCGGAGGAAACACCACAAAAATACTGTAGACCCACACAAAACTGCAGCGCCCCACAATGGCCACAGCTCCCATGCTGACCACTTGACAGGTGGAGCAGAACACAGTGCAGTAATAGTGACAGGTGGAGCGGGATACAGTGCAGTAATAGTGACAGGCGGAGCGGGATACAGTGCAGTAATAGTGACAGGCGGAGCGGGATACAGTGCAGTCAGTGACAGGCGGAGCGGGATACAGTGCAGTAATAGTGACAGGTGGAGATGGATACAGTGCAGTAATAGTGACAGGTGGAGAAGTATACAGTGCAGTCAGTGACAGGCGGAGCGGGATACAGTGCAGTAATAGTGACAGGCGGAGCGGAATACAGTGCAGTAATAGTGACAGGGGGAGATGGATACAGTGCAGTAATAGTGACAGGCGGAGAGGTATACAGTGCAGTCAGTGACAGGCGGAGCGAGATACAGTGCAGTCAGTGACAGGCGGAGCGAGATACAGTGCAGTAATAGTGACAGGCGGAGCGGCATACAGTGCAGTAATAGTGACAGGGGAGCGGGATACAGTGCAGTAATAGTGACAGGGGGAGCGGGATACAGTGCAGTAATAGTGACAGGCGGAGCGGGATACAGTGCAGTAATAGTGACAGGCGGAGCGGGGTACAGTGCAGTAATAGTGACAGGCGGAGCGGGATACAGTGCAGTCATAGTGACAGGTGGAGCAGAATACAGTGCAGTCATAGTGACAGGTGGAGCAGAATACAGTGCAGTCAGTGACAGGTGGAGCAGAATACAGTGCAGTCAGTGACAGGTGGAGCAGGATACAGTGCAGTAATAGTGACAGGTGGAGCAGGATACAGTGCAGTAATAGTGACAGGTGGAGCAGGATACAGTGCAGTAATAGTGACAGGTGGAGCAGAATACAGTGCAGTAATAGTGACAGGCGGAGCAGGATACAGTGCAGTAATAGTGACAGGTGGAGCAGGATACAGTGCAGTAATAGTGACAGGTGGAGCAGAATACAGTGCAGTCAGTGACAGGTGGAGCAGAATACAGTGCAGTGACAGGTGGAGCAGGATACAGTGCAGTCATAGTGACAGGTGGAGCAGGATACAGTGCAGTAATAGTGACAGGGGGAGCGGGATACAGTGCAGTAATAGTGACAGGGGGAGCGGGATACAGTGCAGTAATAGTGACAGGGGGAGCGGGATACAGTGCAGTCAGTGACAGGTGGAGCAGAATACAGTGCAGTCAAAGTGACAGGAGGAGCGGGATACAGTGCAGTCAGTGACAGGTGGAGCGGGATACAGTGCAGTCAGTGACAGGTGGACCAGAATACAGTGCAGTAATAGTGACAGGTGGAGCGGGATACAGTGCAGTCAGTGACAGGTGGACCAGAATACAGTGCAGTATTAGTGACAGGTGGAGCAGAATACAGTGCAGTCAGTGACAGGAGGAGCAGGATACAGTGCAGTCAGTGACAGGTGGAGCAGAATACAGTGCAGTAATAGTGACAGGTGGAGCGGGATACAGTGCAGTCAGTGACAGGTGGAGCGGGATACAGTGCAGTATTAGTGACAGGTGGAGCAGAATACAGGGCAGTAATAGTGACAGGAGGAGCAGGATACAGTGCAGTCAGTGACAGGAGGAGCAGGATACAGTGCAGTCAGTGACAGGAGGAGCAGGATACAGTGCAGTCAGTGACAGGTGGAGCAGAATACAGGGCAGTAATAGTGACAGGTGGAGCGGGATACAGTGCAGTCAGTGACAGGTGGAGCAGAATACAGTGCAGTCAGTGACAGGTGGAGCAGGACACAGTGCAGTCAGTGACAGGTGGAGCAGAATACAGTGCAGTAATAGTGACAGGAGGAGCGGGATACAGTGCAGTCAGTGACAGGTGGAGCAGAATACAGTGCAGTAATAGTGACAGGTGAGCAGAATACAGTGCAGTCAGTGACAGGTGGAGCAGAATACAGTGCAGTGACAGGTGGAGCAGAATACAGTGCAGTAATAGTGACAGGTGGAGCAGAATACAGTGCAGTCAGTGACAGGTGGAGCAGAATACAGTGCAGTCAGTGACAGGTGGAGCAGAATACAGTGCAGTAATAGTGACAGGTGGAGCAAAATACAGTGCAGTAATAGTGACAGGTGGAGCAGAATACAGTGCAGTCAGTGACAGGTGGAGCAGAAAACAGTGCAGTGACAGGTGGAGCAGAATACAGTGCAGTAATAGTGACAGGTGTAGCGGGATACAGTGAAGTCAGTGACAGGTGGAGCAGGATACAGTGCAGTCAGTGACAGGTGGAGCAGAATACAGTGCAGTCATAGTGACAGGTGGAGCAGAATACAGTGCAGTAATAGTGACAGGTGGAGCAAATACAGTGCAGTCAGTGACAGGAGGAGCAGGATACAGTGCAGTCAGTGACAGGTGGAGCAGAATACAGTGCAGTCATAGTGACAGGTGGAGCAGAATACAGTGCAGTAATAGTGACAGGTGGAGCAAAATACAGTGCAGTCAGTGACAGGTGGAGCAGAATACAGTGCAGTGACAGGTGGAGCAGGATACAGTGCAGTCATAGTGACAGGTGGAGCAGAATACAGTGCAGTCATAGTGACAGGTGGAGCAGAATACAGTGCAGTAATAGTGACAGGCGGAGCAGCATACAGTGCAGTAATAGTGACAGGTGGAGCAGGATACAGTGCAGTAATAGTGACAGGTGGAGCAGGATACAGTGCAGTAATAGTGACAGGTGGAGCAGAATACAGTGCAGTATTAGTGACAGGTGGAGCAGAATACAGTGCAGTCATAGTGACAGGTGGAGCAGAATACAGTGCAGTCATAGTGACAGGTGGAGCAGAATACAGTGCAGTCAGTGACAGGTGGAGCAGAATACAGTGCAGTCAGTGACAGGTGGAGCAGAATACAGTGCAGTCATAGTGACAGGTGGAGCAGAATACAGTGCAGTCATAGTGACAGGTGGAGCAGAATACAGTGCAGTCATAGTGACAGGTGGAGCAGAATACAGTGCAGTCATAGTGACAGGTGGAGCAGAATACAGTGCAGTCAGTGACAGGTGGAGCAGAATACAGTGCAGTAATAGTGACAGGTGGAGCAGAATACAGTGCAGTCATAGTGACAGGTGGAGCAGAATACAGTGCAGTCATAGTGACAGGTGGAGCAGAATACAGTGCAGTCAGTGACAGGTGGAGCAGAATACAGTGCAGTAATAGTGACAGGTGGAGCAGAATACAGTGCAGTCATAGTGACAGGTGGAGCAGAATACAGTGCAGTCATAGTGACAGGCGGAGCAGAATACAGTGCAGTCATAGTGACAGGTGGAGCAGAATACAGTGCAGTAATAGTGACAGGCGGAGCAGGATACAGTGCAGTAATAGTGACAGGTGGAGCAGGATACAGTGCAGTAATAGTGACAGGTGGAGCAGAATACAGTGCAGTCAGTGACAGGTGGAGCAGAATACAGTGCAGTGACAGGTGGAGCAGGATACAGTGCAGTCATAGTGACAGGTGGAGCAGAATACAGTGCAGTCATAGTGACAGGTGGAGCAGAATACAGTGCAGTAATAGTGACAGGCGGAGCAGGATACAGTGCAGTAATAGTGACAGGTGGAGCAGGATACAGTGCAGTAATAGTGACAGGTGGAGCAGAATACAGTGCAGTATTAGTGACAGGTGGAGCAGAATACAGTGCAGTCATAGTGACAGGTGGAGCAGAATACAGTGCAGTCATAGTGACAGGTGGAGCAGAATACAGTGCAGTCAGTGACAGGTGGAGCAGAATACAGTGCAGTCAGTGACAGGTGGAGCAGAATACAGTGCAGTCATAGTGACAGGTGGAGCAGAATACAGTGCAGTCATAGTGACAGGTGGAGCAGGATACAGTGCAGTAATAGTGACAGGTGGAGCAAAATACAGTGCAGTAATAGTGACAGGTGGAGCAGAATACAGTGCAGTCATAGTGACAGGTGGAGCAGAATACAGTGCAGTCAGTGACAGGTGGAGCAGAATACAGTGCAGTCAGTGACAGGTGGAGCAGAATACAGTGCAGTCATAGTGACAGGTGGAGCAGAATACAGTGCAGTCATAGTGACAGGTGGAGCAGAATACAGTGCAGTCATAGTGACAGGTGGAGCAGAATACAGTGCAGTCATAGTGACAGGTGGAGCAGAATACAGTGCAGTCATAGTGACAGGTGGAGCAGAATACAGTGCAGTCAGTGACAGGTGGAGCAGAATACAGTGCAGTAATAGTGACAGGTGGAGCAGAATACAGTGCAGTCATAGTGACAGGTGGAGCAGAATACAGTGCAGTCATAGTGACAGGTGGAGCAGAATACAGTGCAGTCAGTGACAGGTGGAGCAGAATACAGTGCAGTGACAGGTGGAGCAGGATACAGTGCAGTAATAGTGACAGGCGGAGCAGAATTTGTGCCATTAGACCTCGCTCTCCCGTTACACCGGCGGCTCTCTGGTCTCTGCACCGCCCAGGCCCCGCTCTCTCCCTGTGTCCGGTGTTCCGCACTCACCGGCAGTTTGGGGCTGACCTCCCCCTTGCAGTGATGGCAGAAGAAGCGATGCTGGGACACCGCCGCCGCCTCCGCCATTTTTCTCTTCCTCCTTCGCCCGCTCCTCTCGTCACGTCAGTCCTCCGAGCAGCAGAGAGCGCCGCCCATGGAACAGCCGCTCTATCCCTGCAGAAACCAGCGAGAGATGCCCGGTCCTCCAGCACCACTGAGGTGAGGGCGGAGCGTCCTGCTTCTGGGGCCGCTCTTTCCATGGCAACAAGCTTTATTAATAACCTGTCCTTACACAAGTCTGCGGAGCCTGAGGTTAGCGTCTGGGGACTGTTGAGGTAAGAGAGGGTAGTGTGATACTAAAAGTCCTAGCAGGAGTGGTGGACAGCTTGGGCTTTCCCTACTTCCAGTCTTGTGTACCTTGTGGTACTACAAGTCTCAGGATGCTGTGCTTGTCAGTGCTGTGGGACTACAATTCTCAGCATTTTGTGGTGTCACAGTGATTTAGTGGAATTATTGTTATAGTCGTATTCTGCTGCATTACTACAAGGATCAGCATGCGCAGTGATGTAGTCTTTGCTGAAGAACTACTACTCCCATCTTCCCCTGCAGATGACGGCGGTGGAGCTGCGGCTGAGCTCGCTGCTGCTGCGGGAGCACTATGGGGAAATTGTGGAGCGTGTGGCAACTTTCCTGATCCGAACTGGCGCTCAACCGCTCAGAGTCATTGTCTCCGCGACCGGGACCTCCACCGATCAGGTACCGCTGCTGCTAGTCAGTGATTGGAAACATTCACAGCTGCTGGATTGGAGCGACCTCTGATTGCTGCTGGCCACCATGTTGCCACCTGATGGCGCCCTCTGTTCCCCTGCAGGTGCGGAAGGCTCTGTGCGTCCTCCTCCAGCATGGCCTGGTCACCTACCAGATGCACAAGCGCGGTTTTGTGGAGTACGCCACTCAGTGTGACTGCTGCCTGCGCATCCTCCGCTTCCCCCGCTACATCTACACCGCCAAGACTCTGTACGGAGACACGGGCGAGCTCATCGTGGAGGAGCTGCTGCTGAACGGGAAGATGACGCTGACCGCCGCCGTGAAGAAAGTCGCTGACCGACTGACCGACACCATGGAAGGTGACTGCAGCATCACGTCATTACTCTGCATGGGAGCTGTGTACTGTCATCATGTGACCTCTAGTTGTGGCAGCCAGACACTGCAGGAATAGGGGCTTTTTCTTTGTCAGTTTTTCTTGTGGCTGAGGCTTTGTTACATTGTTTGGGTGTCTCCTTTACAGACGGGAAGAGCATGGAGTACAGCGAGGTGATGGCGACCTTCAGTAAGCTGGCAGACACCCACTTCGTGCAGCGCTGCCCGGGCCTCTCCGATAAGGGGATACGCCCAGT
>JARQOD010013109.1:0-17072 GCA_033576555.1 Oophaga sylvatica
GGTTAGGCTGGATTCATATTGCGTTATGGCAGTCCGTTAGACGTACTGCGTTACATATAACATATAACGCGGTGTAACGCAGTCCGTTAACGCTGCCATTCACCCCCATTTGCGGGCGCATCGCAACGCATGCCGTAAAGCGGCATGCGTTCGCGACATGCCGTCATTTAGTGACGGAGCCTTGGACGCAGGCTGCAGCATCTGGGCTCCGTCACCGCTAGCACAGATGAATCATCTGCTGATTCATCTGCGCTAGCAGGTTTAGCATAACGTGATCGCGTTATGCTATACCACTACCAGCCCATTAATGCGATGTGTTGAACGGGCTGGTAAAACGTAATGTGAACATACCCTTTAGCATTAGGGTTAGAATCAGGGTTAGGGTTGGAATTATGGTTAGGGTTGGAATTTGGGTTAGGGTTGGAATTGGGGTTACGGTTAGAATTAGGGTTAGGGTTGGAATTAGGTTAGGGTTGGGGTTAGGGCTGGGATTAGGGTTAGGCTTGTGGTTAGGGTTAGAGTTAGGATTAGTGTTAGGGGTGTTTTAGGGTTAGGGTTGGGATTAGGGTTAGGCTTGTGGTTAGGGTTATGGTTAGGGTTGGGATTAGGGTTAGGGGTGTGTTGGGGTTAGGGTTATGGTTAGGGTTTGGATTAGGGTTAGGGGTGTGTAGGGGTTAGGGTTGTGGTTAGGGGTGTGTTGGGGTTAGGGTTGGAGTTAGAATTGAGGGTTTCCACTATTTAGGCACATCAGGGGGTCTCCCAACGCGACATGGCGCCACCATTGATTCCTGCAAATTTTGCGTTCAAAAAGTCAAACAGTGCTCCTGTCAGTATTCCGGGTTTTCTGGGTAACTTGTCAATGATTTTGCCCTTTGTTAAAATGGAGTTTGCTGTTTTCTGTGCCCTACTTCCTGTTCGTTTGTTTAAAACCCGGCTCAGGTGCTGGCTTCACTGCTGGAATATTCTGCTTCCGTTTCCCTGCAACCCAGCTGCTTTGTTCCTCACAGATCTTTTGTGTATTTACCAGGAGAGTGCATAACCTTATCTTCAGGTGTTTCTCAGCCACAGCAGTTTCTACCCATGGCTCTGGACATTCTCTGCATACGTAAGTTGCACATACTGTGTTATCACTAAACTGTTGACTTGGGAATTTAACCCTTGGTTCACTCCATCTGATAAGAACTGTGTTTCTGAACTGTTGCTGTTTAACCCTTCGTGCATTACCTCTGGTGAGAGCTGTTGGAACTGTTACTGGAACCTTACTGACATATGAACTTGTTGTTGGACTTCACTGAATTAAGCCACAACTGAGATTAACTTGTTCCTGGACCTCCCTGTGTTTTCTGCATACCTGGATCTGACTCTTCACACACCAGCAGTGGTAAATCCAGCCACGTTACCTGTGCATCAGACTTACCTTGTGGTCACATTTGTGTGAGGACTCCGTCGTAAGAACTTTACCACCCTCGCTATAGAGGTTCAAGGACTTATATATCCGGATTCATATAACTGGACTTGTGTATATATATATGGACTCATTGCATGTCACTACGGGTTGTTTGAATATTGTTTTTGGGTGTTTTGCTGTTTCACAAATACATTATTTGCATTCAAAGAAACCCGTCTCTGATTGTTCATTGCCCCACGCTATCAGAATCCTCGAGTTCCTACAATAGTATTACAGCTCCCTTTATTCCGAGCCTCGACGTGTGCCCAAACAGTGGTTTACCCCCACATATGGGGTATTAGCGTACTCAGGAAAAATTGCACAACAACTTTGGGGGTCTAATTTCTCCTGTTACCCTAGGGAAAAAAATTGGAGACTAAAAGATCATGTTTGTGAAAAAAGTGATTTTTTATTTTCACGGCTCTGCGTTATAAACATCTGTGAAGAACTTGGAGATTCAAAGTTCTCACCACACATCTAGAGGAGTTACTTGGGGATCTAGTTTCCAAAATGGGGTCACTTGGGGGGTTTCTACTGTTTAGGCACATCATGGGCTCTGAAAACGTAACATGACGCCCGCAGACCATTCCATCAAGTCGGTATTACAAAACGTCACTACTTCCCTTCCGAGCCCCGACGTGTGCCCATGCAGTAGTTTTCTCCAACATATGGGATATCAGCGTACTCAGGACAAATTGGACAACAAATTTTGGGGTATAATTTCTCATGTTACCCTTGGGAAAATAAAAAAATTGGGGACTAAAAGATCATGTTTGTGGAAAAAATATTTTTTTATTTTCATGCCCGGGCGTTATAAACTTCTGTGTAGCCCTTGGGGGTTCAAAGTGCTCACCACACATCTAGATAAGTTCCTTGCGGGGTCTAGTTTCCAAAATGGGGTCACTTGTGGGGAGTTTCTACTGTTTAAGCACATCAGGGGCTCTGCAAACGTAACGTGACGCTCGCAGACCATTCCATCAATGTCGGCATTTCAAAACGTCACTACTTCCCTTCCGAGCCCCAACATGTGCCCGAACAGTGGTTCCCCCCCACATAAGGGGTACCAGCGTATTCAGGACAAATGGTACAAGAAGTTTTGGGGTCCAATTTCTCCTGTTACCCTTGTGAAAATAAAAAATTGCGGGTTAAAAAAATCAGTTTTTGGGGAAAAAAATGATTTTTTATTTTCACAGCTCTGCATTATAAACTTCTGTGAAGCACGTGGGGGTTCAAGGTGCTCACCACACATCTGGATAAGTTTCTTGAGGGGGTTTAGTTTCCAAAATGGGGTCACTTGTGGGGGGTTTCTACTGTTTAGGCACACCAGGGGCTCTGCAAACGTAACAAGATGCCCGCAGACCATTCCATGAAGTCGGCCCTGACGTGTGCCCAAACAGTGGTTCCCCCTACATATGGGGTACCAGCGTACTCAGGAAAAACTGGACAACAACTTTTGGGGTCCAATTTCTCCTGTAACTATTGTGAAAATAAAAAATAGGGGGCTAAAAAAATCATTTTTTGAGAAAAAAAAAAGATTTTTTTATTTTCACGGCTCTGCGTTATAAACTTCTGTGAAGCACCTGGGGTTCAAAGTGCTCACTGTGCATCTAGATAAGTTCCTTAGAGGGTCTAGTTTCCAAAATGGGGTCATTTGTGGGGGAGCTCCAAAGTTTAGGTACACAGGGGCTCTCTAAACACGACATGGTGTCCGCTAACGGAGCTAATTTTCCATTCAAAAAGTCAAATGGCGCTCCTTCCCTTCTGAGCCCTGCCGTGCGCCCAAACAGTGGTTCCCCCCCACATATGGGGCACCATCGTACTCAGGAAAAACTGAACAACTTTTGGGGTCCAATTTATCCTGTTACCCTTGGGAAAATAAAAAATAGCGGGCTAAAAAATCATTTTTGAGGAACAAAAATGATTTTTTAATTTTCACTACTCTGCGTTTATAAACTTCTGTGAAGCACTTGGGGTTTAAAGTGCTCACTACACATCTAGATAAGCTCCTTGGGGGGGTCTAGTTTCCAAAATGAGGTCACTTGTGGGGGGTTTCTACTGTTTAGGCACATCAGGGGCTCTGCAAACGCAACATGACGCCCGCAGAACATTCCATCAAGTCTGCATTCCAAAATGGCGCTCCTTCCCTTCTGAGCTCTCCCATGCGCCAAAACAGTGGTTCCCCCCTATATATGGGGTATTGGTGTACTCAGGACAAATTGCACAACAACTTTTGTGGTCCAATTTCTCCTGTTACCCTTGTGAAAATAAAAAATAGCGGGCTAAAAAATAATTTTTGAGGAAAAAATTATTTTTTTATTTTCACTGCTCTGCGTTATGAACTTCTGTGAAGCACTTGGGCGTTCAGAGTGCTCACAACACATCTAGATAAGTTCCATAAGGGGTCTAGTTTCCAAAATGGTGTCACGTGGTTTTTTTTCACTGTTTAGGCACACAGGGGCTCTCCAAACGCGTCATGGTGTCCGCTAACGATTGGAACTAATTTTCCATTCAAAAAGTCAAATGGCGCTCCTTCCTTCTGGGCCCTGCCATGCGCCCAAACAGTGGTTTATGACCACATATAAGGTATCTGTGTACTCAGGATAAATTGCCCACCAAATTTTAGGATCCATTTTATCCTGTTGCCCATGTGAAAATGAAAAAACTGAGGCTTAAAGAAAATTTTTGTAAAAAAAAAGTACTTTCTTTTTTTTACGGATCAATTTGTGAAGCACCTGGGGGTTCAAAGTGCTCACTATGCATCTAGATAAGTTCCTTGAGGGGGTCTAGTTTCCAAAATGGGGTCACTTGTGAGGGAGCTCCAATGTTTAGGCACACAGGGACTCTCCAAATGCGTCATGGCTACCGCTAAATATTCCAGTATATTTTCCATTCAAATCAAAAAGTCAAATGGCGCTCTGTTGTGAATAGGCTGGAAATGAGTTCTGAGCAGAAGCTCCCTCTGGTGGTTACAAACGGTACTGGACTGTCCAGTGAAGATTGTGAGGATTGGGAATCAGGTGTTACTGACTGGTCTTATATAAGGGAGTCACCTTCCCATCAGGGTTGCCGGTGATCAATTGTTCTGGTCTCAATCCTTGATTCCTGTTTCTTTGGAAGCCTGCTGTGTCGTGTCTGAATCTCCTGCTAACAGATAAGACATTTTCTTCTTTTTGTTTTTGTGCTTGATTTTTGCATTTTGTCCTGCACTTCTGTGGGGGCCTTCTGGGTCCCCTCTGGGGGCTTTTGCCTCTCAGTTCAGTTCAGCCACTGATGTTTGTACATTTGCTTTTTCCAGTTTTTTCAGTGGCTGCTGTTTTGTTTTTGGTTACACCAGAGAACTAATTTAGGTGGTAGAGGTCATGTGATCTCAGGTGTTTTTGAAATTAGTAGAGTTGGTGCTTTTCAGGGTTTTTTGGGATTGCAGTAAGTGCCCTTCCTATCCTTTTCTATTTAGTAAGTTTGGGCCCCAACGTTTACTCATACTATTTTCTGTCTGTGTCAGTATTTCTTCTTGTCTAACCGCCATTACATGTTTGGGGGCTTTCTTTGTTCTTTGGGGATCTGCTCCGGGGCAGATAGCTTTCCTCTTTCTATCTTTAGGTGTAGTTAGTTTCTCAGGCTGTGACGAGGCGTCTAGGACCAACGTAGGAACGCTCCACGGCTGCCTCTAGTTGTGGTGGTTAGTCAGGGTACTGCAATCTCATAGTTTCCAACTGCTCTGGTGTATTTCCTTTTTTGCCTGCTCTCCTCAGCTACCAAATCATAACAGTATCACCGGCCTAAACTGAAAATTATATGGTACTCACAGAAGGGAAAAATATTGTGGAAGTTGTCAGAGTTGTCAGAGTTGTCAGAGATTTTTTTTTTTTTCTGTTTGTTGCATTTTTTTTCCCTCTGTATCTCTGGGTGCTGAGGAGGATTTTTTTTTTCTCTCAATGGAGTTTGCACAGTTGTCTGGCCGTGTGGATCAGCTTGCCACTGAAGTTCGGAGTATTGCTACCTATCTTTCTAGGTTGCCTGATGTGGAACCTAGAATTCCCATGCCAGATTCGTATTTAGGGGATCGAGCTAAGTTTCTGAATTTCAAAAATAACTGTAAATTGTTTTTTGCCTTAAAATCTAAGTCCTCAGGGAACGCAGCGCAGCAGGTTCAAATTGTCATCTCTCTCCTGCGCGGCGACCCTCAGGATTGGGCTTTTTCCCTGACACCTGGGGATCCTGTTTTGAGTGATGTTGATGCGTTTTTTCAGGCTTTGGGGTTATTGTACGATGAGCCTAATGTCACTGATCAAGCTGAAAAAACTTTGTTGGCATTAAGTCAGGGGCTTGAGGACGCTGAGTTATACCGTCAGAGATTCCGTAGGTGGGCAGTCCTGACCAAATGGAATGACGACGCTTTGGCAGCTCTTTTTCGGAAGGGACTGTCAGATAATGTAAAGGATGTTATGGTGGGATTCCCTGTTCCCTCTGGTCTCAATGATTCTATGTCATTAGCGATTCAAATTGACAGACGTTTGCGTGAGCGGAAAGGTATGCGTGGAATAATGTTGCCTTGTGAACCTGCTTCTGAATCCATGCAGTGTGATAGAGTGGTTTCTGGGGCACAGCGTCATGAATTTCGAAAGCGCAATGGGTTATGTTTCTACTGTGGTGATGCCTCTCATGCTATTTCTGTCTGCCCTAAGCGGGGAAGACGTTTTGCTCGCTCAGTTGTCTTGGGTAGTGTTCAGACTAAGTTTTTGTTAACTGTTACCCTAATATGCTCTCTGTCCTCATTTTCTGCTCAGGCTTTTGTTGATTCTGGAGCAGCTGTTAACCTGATGGATTTTGATTTTGCTAAACGTTGTGGGTTTCCCTTGATACCCCTACAGAAGTCTATTCCTCTACTGGGGATCGATTCTACTCCTTTGGCTGAGAATAAACCTCAGTTCTCTACTCAGGTGATAATGAGGGTAGAACCTGATCATCAGGAGAGTTGCAAATTTTTGGTTCTGTATAATCTGCATGACATTATCGTACTGGGTTTCCCTTGGTTACAGTTTCATAATCCTGTTTTGGATTGGAAATCTGTGTCTGTTACCAGTTGGGGCTGTCAATGTGTTAATACCAACACTCCTGTTTTTTCTGCCTCCCCCAGGCTCAGGATGTTCCTGACTTTTTGATTGATTTTTCTGATGTGTTTAGCGAAAGTAAATCTGCATCCTTACCTCCCCATAAGAGCTATGACTGCGCTATTGAATTAGTGCCTGGTAGTAAATTCCCTAAAGGTCGCCTTTTTAATTTGTCTGTACCTGAACATGACGCTATGCGGTCTTATATCAAGGAGTCATTGGAGAAGGGTCATATCAGACCATCCTCTTCACCCTTAGGTGCCGGTTTTTTCTTCGTGGCCAAAAAGGATGGTTCATTAAGGCCGTGTATTGATTATCGTCTCTTGAACAATATTACTGTGAAATATCAATATCCGTTACCCTTGATCTCTGATCTGTTTTCCAGGGTGAAAAACGCTACTTGGTTTACCAAGCTTGACCTCAGGGGGGCATATAACCTTATTCGCATTAAGCACGGGGATGAATGGAAGACGGCATTTAATACCCCTGAAGGGCATTTTGAGTACCTTGTGATGCCCTTTGGGCTCACTAATGCTCCTTCTGTCTTCCAGTCCTTCATGAATGACATTTTCAGGGATTTTGTGGATAAATTTCTGATTGTTTATTTGGATGATATCTTGATTTTTTCCAATGACTGGGACTCTCATGTAAAACATGTTCGGACTGTGTTCCAGATTTTGAGAGAGAATGCTCTGTATGTGAAGGGATCAAAGTGTCTTTTTGGCGTTCAGAGGATCTCATTTCTGGGTTTCATTTTGTCCCCATCTGTTATTGAAATGGACCCGGTCAAAGTTCAGGCTATCTGTGATTGGGTCCAACCTACTTCTTTAAAGGCTCTTCAAAGATTCTTGGGTTTTGCCAATTTTTATCGTAAATTTATTGGTAATTTCTCTGTTATTGTTAAACCATTAACTGATTTGACCAAGAAGGGTTCTGATGTGGTGAATTGGCCTCCTGAGGCAGTCTCTGCATTTCAGGAACTTAAGCAGAGATTCACTTCTGCTCCTGTTCTACGGCAGCCTGATGTTTCTCTACCATTTCAGGTGGAGATTGATGCCTCTGAAATTGGGGCAGGTGCCGTTTTGTCCCAAAGAGATCCAGAGACCTCTAAAAGTAACCCCTGTGCCTTTTTCTCTCGAAAATTTTCTCCCACTGAACGTAATTATGACGTGGGTAATCGGGAGTTATTAGCCATGAAGTGGGCTTTTGAAGAGTGGAGACATTGGCTGGAGGGAGCCAAACATCAGGTGGTGGTCCTTACTGACCATAAGAATCTAGTTTATCTGGAATCTGCCAAGCGACTTAATCCTAGACAGGCCAGGTGGGCCTTATTTTTCACACGTTTTAATTTTGTGGTTTCATTTCTTCCTGGCACTAAAAATGTTAAGGCGGATGCCCTCTCGAGGAGTTTACTTGCGGACTCTCCTGAGTTATCTGATCCTTCTGTTATTTTGAAAGAGGGTGTAGTTCTTTCCGCCATTTCGCCCAATTTGAGACTAGCTCTGGAGGGGTGCCAGGAAGATAAGCCCGAGCGCTGCCCTGTTGGGAAATTGTTTGTCCCGGACCAGTGGAAAAAGAGTGTAATGTCTGAGATTCATTGTTCCGCGTTGGCCGGTCATCCCGGAATTTTTGGTACCAGGGACTTGGTTGGTCGGTCCTTTTGGTGGCCTACCTTGTCTCGTGATGTCAGGGAGTTTGTGCAGTCCTGCGGGACTTGCTCTCGCTCCAAGCCTTGCTCTCGTTCTAGTGGTTTGTTGATGCCATTACCAGTGCCCAAGAGACCATGGACCCATATCTCTATGGATTTAATTTCCGACCTCCCTGTTTCTCAGAGAATGACTGTCATCTGGGTGATTTGCGATAGGTTTTCCAAGATGATACATCTTGTGCCATTACCTAAGTTGCCTTCCTCCTCTGAATTGGTGCCTTTGTTCCTTCAGCACGTGGTTCGTTTACACGGCATTCCTGAGAACATTGTGTCTGACAGAGGAGTCCAGTTTGTTTCCAGATTTTGGAGGACCTTTTGTTCTAAAATTGGTGTTAAATTGTCTTTCTCCTCGGCGTTTCATCCTCAGACCAATGGTCAAACTGAGAGAACAAACCAGACATTGGAGACTTATCTAAGATGCTTTGTGTCTGCTGATCAGGATGACTGGGTCTCTTTTTTGCCTTTGGCTGAGTTTGCTCTTAATAATAGGGCTAGCTCTGCAACTTTGATGTCTCCATTTTTCTGTAATTCTGGGTTTCACCCTCGATTTTCTTCTGGACAGACGGAGGCTTCTGTCTGCCCGGGTGTTGACTCTGTTGTGGAGCGTATGCAACAGATTTGGGACCAGGTAGTGGAGAGGTTGTCCCTCTCTCAGGAGAGGGCCCAGCGGTTTGCTAACCGGCATAGGACTGATGGTCCTCGGTTTAAAGTGGGGGACTTGGTCTGGTTGTCCTCAAGAAATATTCCTATGAGAGTGGCATCTCCTAAATTTAAGCCTAGGTTCATTGGACCTTATAAGATCATGGAGATTCTTAACCCTGTTTCTTTTCATTTGCTTCTTCCAGGGACATTTAAGATCCATAACGTGTTCCACAAGTCCTTGTTGAAGAGGTTTGTTGATCCAGTGGTTCCTACTACTGTGCCTCCTGACCCTGTTTTGGTTGAGGGCAATCTGGAGTATGTGGTTGAGAAAATATTGAATTCTCGTTTTTCTAGACGGAAACTCCAGTATTTGGTTAAATGGAGAGGTTATGGTCAGGAAGACAATTCTTGGGTGTTTGCTTCGGACATCCATGCTAGGAGACTCATCCGTGCGTATCATAGAACTCATCCTGACCGACCTGGTTGCTCAAATGAGGGTTCGGTGACCCCTCCTCAAGGGGGGGTACTGTTGTGAATAGGCTGGAAATGAGTTCTGAGCAGAAGCTCCCTCTGGTGGTTACAAACAGTACTGGACTGTCCAGTGAAGATTGTGAGGATTGGGAATCAGGTGTTACTGACTGGTCTTATATAAGGGAGTCACCTTCCCATCAGGGTTGCCGGTGATCAATTGTTCTGGTCTCAATCCTTGATTCCTGTTTCTTTGGAAGCCTGCTGTGTCGTGTCTGAATCTCCTGCTAACAGATAAGACATTTTCTTCTTTTTGTTTTTGTGCTTGATTTTTGCATTTTGTCCTGCACTTCTGTGGGGGCCTTCTGGGTCCCCTCTGGGGGCTTTTGCCTCTCAGTTCAGTTCAGCCACTGATGTTTGTAAATTTGCTTTTTCCAGTTTTTTCAGTGGCTGCTGTTTTGTTTTTGGTTACACCAGAGAACTAATTTAGGTGGTAGAGGTCGTGTGATCTCAGGTGTTTTTGAAATTAGTAGAGTTGGTGCTTTTCAGGGTTTTTTGGGATTGCAGTAAGTGCCCTTCCTATCCTTTTCTATTTAGTAAGTTTGGGCCCCAACGTTTGCTCATACTATTTTCTGTCTGTGTCAGTATTTCTTCTTGTCTAACCGCCATTACATGTTTGGGGGCTTTCTTTGTTCTTTGGGGATCTGCTCCGGGGCAGATAGCTTTCCTCTTTCTATCTTTAGGTGTAGTTAGTTTCTCAGGCTGTGACGAGGCGTCTAGGACCAACGTAGGAACGCTCCACGGCTGCCTCTAGTTGTGGTGGTTAGTCAGGGTACTGCAATCTCATAGTTTCCAACTGCTCTGGTGTATTTCCTTTTTTGCCTGCTCTCCTCAGCTACCAAATCATAACAGCACTCCTTCCCTTCTGAGCCCTGCCATGCACCCAAACAGTGGTTTATGACCACATATCCTCAGGAGAAATTGCCCAACAAATTTCAGGATCCATTTTATCCTGTTGCTCATGTAAAAATTAAAAAAAATGATGCTAAAAGAAAATTTTTGTTGGAAAAATTAAAATGTCCATTTTTTCCTTCCACGTTGCTTTAGTTCCTGTGAAGCACCCGAAGGGTTAATAAGCTTCTTGAATGTAGTTTTGAGTAGCTTGAGGGGTGCAGTTTTTATAATGGTGTCACTTTTGGGTGTTTTCTGCCATATAGACCCCTCAAAGTGACTTCAAATGTGAGGTGGTCCATAAAAAAAATGGCTTTGTAAATTTTGTTGTAAAAATGAGAAATCGCTGGTCAACTTTTAACCCTTATAACTTCGTAACAAAAAAAAAAATTGTTTCCAAAATTGTGCTGATGTAAAGTAGACATGTGGGAAATGTTATTCATTAACTATTTTGTGTCACATAACTCTCTGGTTTAACAGAATAAAAATTAAAAATTTGAAAATTGCGAAATTTTCTAAATTTTCGCCAAATTTACATTTTTTTTCACAATTAAACACAAAAATTATCGACCTAAATTTACCACTAACATGAAGCCCAATATGTCACGAAAAAACTTTCTCAGAATCGCTAGGATCCTTTGAAGCGTTCCTGAGTTATTACCTCATAAAGGGACTCTGGTCAGAATTGCAAAAAATGGCAAGGTCTTTAAGGTCAAAATAGGCTGGGTCATGAAGGGGTTAAAGCCAGAAAGTTGCCATTTGAAATGACTTCAGTATTGTGCCATGTCTGTGATCTTTTTTTTTTCAACAAAATAAAACAGCTGAATGAACATCCTCCAAGGCCGGTGATTCCATAATTTTTGCCAGGGTTGTATATACAGATGTGGGTCCATTATCCTACATGGAGGGCTGTGTGGGGGTCACAATTGGGAATCATACTGTGCCAGAGTAGTTGACAAGGGGTACAGTAGGGTCATCATGGTGTGTATAGGGTCCCGTGGAGCAATTCACTGTGTGGGGGATCACAGTGTTTGTGGGACACTTTTATTGGCATCACACTTTATGGGGGCAATGAAAGAATGAAAGAGGAATCTAGGAGCTTCAATAGGAGGAAAATTACTTTGTAATGGAAGCAAAGACATGAGATATTATGTGACCCAGCCAAATATTACTTTTTTGAGGGGGGGCAAATTAGAACTTCTACTATGGAGCCCCATGATTTCTTTGTACGCCCTGTTGCAGGTGCATTATCCCTTTCATATACGCCTCTCCTGCAGGACTGATTGCCCATAACTTACACACCACGTCCATTGCTGTCCTTCGGCGGTTGGTCGGTGGCGCTCGTCCCTCATCCCGCTCCCACATCCCTTGCTAAACCCAATGGGAAGGCCCCTGCTATTAGCTTCGGACAGCCCCATGTGTGGCGCTTGTGATTTGCTAAGCGTTTTGGGAGAAGGAGGCGTGGTCTGTTGGAGAAGACGCGCCAGTTTACCAGCTTATAATGAAAAAGATAAATCCGGCACTCAGTGAGTGCCGGATTTATCTTTTTCATTATTGGTATTATGGGTCTGGCATCCCAAATCTGAGCACCTTTTTTCATACACAAGGAGTGACGTGTCTTCAAACTTAATATTATTGCCTGTTACACAGGGCACCCTTGTCTTCAGTCCATTCCATTTCTTTCAAAGAATTTTTTCGTATAATTTTTTTATTTTTTTCTGTATTTTTTTCAAAAGGTTTTTTATTAAGTTTTTTCTATTAAGGAGATGACCACCAGTGGTTTCTCATATAGCGACACACAAGTGGCAGTAATTGTAGCTCAGGTATCTTCAACAAGTGACTTTCTACAGATTTCTGGCAATGAGTTTAAATCTAGAGACTTTGAGCGTGAATCACGACATCTCGTAGGCCTTGAACTACACAGCATAACTATTGCTGAATATATTAAAACTCAGAGGATCCCTAGGGGCCTACGGGTATCCCTCAGACCCACTCTCTTTCAGGACAATAAAGATTTTTGCTCAAAATTCGAACAGATATTGAACAAATGTTCCCTGGATTTGATGACCCTGACTTTGGAATCTCTTAATTCCGAAATAAAAATTTGCCAGGACAAAGTATTGGCGATAGAAACGCAATTAAAAGACTCATTACCAAAGGAAGATTTTGATAATATTCAGATTCGGACAAAGGGAGAACATAGATTCCTTCAGGAAAGAGACGGAAAAAAGGAAGCGTCAAAAATTTATTCGGGACACTCAAGACTATTTAAATAAAAGGGTCTATAAATGGCAGAGCTCCTCCTCCTGTCCATATCAGCGCTTTCACAAATATACAGGCGGCACTTCAGCTTCAAGTTCCAACAGCGACCGGGGAGACTACAATCGGCCGTCTATGTTGTCTTCTTCTTCCTCTTCCTCTTTTTTAGGCTCCAACAGGAATCCGCAACAACGAAGAGGACGAGGCGGGGGGGCCAATGCCACAGACATCAATCGACGGGGGGCATACACGAGGTCCCAGGTACAACCAATTTAGTAATAAATATATCATCCAAGTGCCTGAGTAGTACACAACTCAATGTATTACAGAAAGGCCTGTCATTCTGTCCATCATACAGATTTAACTCTTCAATTAAATCTAGATTTACAGGGTTCTATAGAAATGTTAGATTAAAGGCACATTTTCATAACAAACCTCCTATATCTACTACAATTGTTCAACCTACACCTATTAATATTTCAGATCTAGGCCTGAGGTTGCGTAGTAATTTTTTACCACCTAGGAACCAACACCCAGTAGAAACATTTATTTCACTCATTGATAGAGAAGTGGCAGATTATAATAAACGAATCTCCAGAGGTGATTTTGTACTTCACCCTAACCTCAGTCCTGAGGATCACCTAGCACTTAGGTCATTAATAGAGGACAAGGAAATAGTCTTAAAACCAGCGGACAAAGGGGGTGCCACTGTAGTAATAGATCGTTCCTTTTATGTCAGTGAGATTTTGTCACAGTTATCAAATCAAGATATTTATCTACCCCTTCCCCACAGTCCAACATTACAACTCAAAGGGGAGATAACCCAAGTCTTATCTAGGGCTCTAGATGACAATATCATTGATCCCAAAACACTAGAATACCTTACTAAAGTGGACCCCCTCATTCCAGTATTCTATGTGTTGCCCAAGATCCACAAGAGGTTGGACAGACCACCGGGACGTCCCATTGTTGCGTCCACAGATTGCATACTCTCTCCACTGTCCATCCTGTTGGAAAAGGTTTTAACTCCATTAGTTAAAACCTCACAAACTTTCCTTCTGGATACTGGATCTTTTGTACACCTCATTAGAGGTTTTAGTGCACTTCCCAAGCAAACGCTGCTGGTCACATTAGATGTGAATAGTTTATATACTTCGATTTTACATACTAAGGGCATTACAGCCACTAAAAGGATGTTAGAGGAATCCTCCTCTCATTCTGACCGGACTATTTCATTTCTACTGGAACTCCTTACATTAGTCCTCACAAAAAACTTCTTTATCTTTGAGGATCAATTCTACTTACAGACACAGGGCACCGCAATGGGGTCTAATGTAGCGCCCCCGTACGCAAACTGTTACATGTCCTGCTTTGAGGTTGATTATGTTTATTCAAATACTTTATACCAGAGACACTGTCTGTTATGGCGTCGCTATATCGACGATATTTTTTGCTTATGGCATGGATCCATAGACACTTTACATCAATTTTTTGATTCTATAAACGCAATTTGGCCTGAATTAAAATTCACTCTAAATTATAGTGACACGAGAATCAGTTTTCTGGACACGTCTGTTTTATTGGATGGTGAAGGTAATCTGTCTTTGGATCTATTTGTGAAAAATACAGATCGTAATAACCTTTTACTGTTCCAGAGCTGCCATCCGAAGGCAGTTAAGAAATCAGTACCGGTTTCACAATTTGACAGGATACGCAGAATCGTTAGTGACCCACCCACACGCACCAAACGTTTGGATGAAATGGAGAAAAAATTCTTGGAAAGGGGATATCCAAAATCACTTCTGCATAACTCTCGTCAGCCACGAGTTACTTCTTCACCACCCGTAACTAATAGGATCCCATTCGTTCATACTTACCATCCTCTTATGTATGGTCTTCATCACAGAATCCGTAGGCATTGGTATGTCCTTCGGGATAGCTTTCCTGAAATTCCTGAGTTCCAGGTTCCATTTTTACCATGCTTTAGAAGGCCCGACAATTTAAAGAATAAACTAATAAGAGCAGACATAGGCTCATCCCAGACGGTATTAAGACAAACTTTTTTGCGGACTCAAAGGAAAGGTACGTTTCCTTGCCTGCACTGTGCTCAATGTGCTAATATCTTAAAAGGCCCAAAATTCGCACATCCCTGTACAGGCATCGATATTTCAATAAGAGGTTTTTTTCACCTGCAATTCTGCAGGTGTGATCTATGCCATAAAGTGCCCATGTGGGAAAATGTACGTTGGTGAAACCACACAAGCCATCAAAGACAGAATCTCACATCACAAATCGGATATCCGTTGTCAAAAAAATTACTTACCTGTCCCACATCACTTCAACTCAGCGGGACATTCCATAGCACAACTTAGATTTTTGGTGTTAGAACAAGTACAATTGAGTAGAAGGGGTGGCAACCTGATTCAAAAATTACGGTATAGGGAGGCTTACTGGATACATCGACTCGAGACTCTCGAGCCAAAGGGCCTTAATAGGGAATTTGACACAGTTGGTCTATATTGAATTATTTTTTTCCTTATAACTTAAATTTTCATGGTATTAGTCCACAGATATCCAAAAAGTGGCCCCTATATCCTTTATTTTAATTTTAATGGGATTTTCAGGTTTCCCACCCCTTTATAAATTGAGAAATTTATGTGCATATATTTCTTCTTTGGATCCTTCATATGACTCTGACTTTATTTGCATAAATTACATTCATAGAGGGTTTTTTCTGATTTTTTATTTATTACTTTGATTTTATTTTTTATTATTATTTTTCTAACTATAATGTACATCTGATTTCCTATAATTAATTAATGATTCTCTCTCATCTTTCATAGGCGAATCAATAAAATCCTCTATTACCACTACACATCGTTCCAGTGATTCCTAGATCCTGCTATGTCCACAGTCACAGTGCACTGCCGTTTTCTGCGTTTCACAGAGCGTTCCACCATCTATAGGAGAGGGATTATGACCTATTTCCGGTCTAGTCCCCATGTCTGCGTTCCAAAAGCGTCTCAGCAGGCTGTCTCAGCACACTGAGGTCACTTCCGGTCACATGGTAACGCCGGGCTTCTTTATATACACATGGTGATCGTCCTCACACAGCGCCTTACCTGATAGCCTTACTGCTGTACTTATTTAGCGCTCATTTCACTCTTCCTATCTAAGTGGACTTCACATGGTAAGACCTCGTTCTGGACACTTTGTATTATTTGTCTGTTTTTTGGTGAACGCTGCACTTTCTATGCTATGGTATTGATAGCGATCTCCACATGTGTTTCCATTCACAGAAACTCACCTCTCAGTACATTTGCAATTTGGTAAGGTATCTGTCTCCCCCTTTTTTTAGGAGTTACATAGCACATGTTGCATCTGTTTATTTTCCCATGTGTTCATATGATCTCTCTATACAGTACTTTGTCTAGACATAGTAACAATTTTTAATATCTATTGTGGTGTAGTGACCCCTGATGCAGCTAGGGGGCACTGTGTAGGCTCCTCGGGATATGCATGGAGGCATGTGATGGATGGACGTTATGTATCACAGAGGTGGGTGGCCCTGTGATGGAAGCCTGGATATGTTTTGGTTCAGCAGATCTACTGCTGAGTTGTACTATATATTGGGAGGCTTCCAGGTGACTAGGAGAGCTGGGCGGGTCCAGTCACCTACAAACCCACCCAAGGGGCTTGTGTCTAAATACCTGGGATAAAACCTGTATGTAATGGTGTAGCTAAAGGACCTGTGGTGAGGTCATGACCATGTGACATAACCATGTGATTCCTGACCTCACCTGTGGGTGGAGTTACACCTATGTAATGGAGTGTGTTTTGCACCTGTGAGGGAGTGTGTGGGAGTCTGCCAGTGTGGACAGGCTTCCATGTGTCCAAGGCAGGACATTACAGAGAGGTCTCTGTGAATGAAGAGTGAGGCTCCAGGCAGGAGCTGAAGCATTGAAGAGCTGTATTATATGTTACCATATGGTTTATGATGTAATAAACCTCAGGACTTTTTGCATAAGATCGAGTCTCCTGATTTACCTCTGAAGCAGCCGAGTGAGTGAAACCTTACAATTGGTGGATGGAATGCTGGCAGCGGCCCAAGGAGCACATGTTCCAGGACTGGGAATCAGGAACCAGAGGAGGATCGGACGGTCTGTGAAAACCGTGAGTGTGACCAGTGGTCACGAATAAACTGCATTGATGTTTATATGTGGTGCCTCTGAAGAGGTATCTGAAGAAACTGTTAAGCAGTGGTGACAGACAGGAGTCTGTGTTATGTGACCGGGGTCATTGAGAAGTAAGCAAAAAGCATGCTGAGAGGATACCTCAGAGGAGGTGTCCGGAAACCTGCATGGCCAACAGGTAACAGACAGGAGTCTGTGGTGTACTGACGGGTCAGTGAGACTGTTTTTTCCTTTGTGGGATATCTCTGCGAGAAGAGGTGTCTGGAAAATTTCTCTGGCTGAGAGTGGTGACA
>JARQOD010013110.1:0-17044 GCA_033576555.1 Oophaga sylvatica
GGTGATACTGTTATGTTTCGGTAGCTGAGGAGTGCAGGTAAAAAAGGCAATACACCAGAGCAGTTGGAATCTATGAGATTGCAGTACCCTGACTAACCACCACAACTAGAGGCAGCCGTGGAGCGTTCCTACGTTGGTCCTAGACGCCTCGTCACAGCCTGAGAAACTAACTACACCTAAAGATAGAAAGAGGAAAGCTATCTGCCCCAGAGCAGATCCCCAAAGATCATAGAAAGCCCCCAAACATGTAATGGCGGTTAGACAAGCAGAATTACTGACACAGACAGAAAATAGTATGAGCAAACGTTGGGGCCCAAACTACCTAAATAGAAAAGGATAGGAAGGGCACTTACTGCAATCCCAAAAAACCCTGAAAAGCACCAACTCTACTAATTTCAAAAACACCTGAGATCACACGACCTCTACCACCTAAATTAGTTCTCTGCTGTAACAAAATCAAAACAACAGCCACTGAAAAAACTGGAAAAAGCAAATGTACAAACATCAGTGGCTGAACAAAACTGAGAGGGCAAAAGCCCCCGGAGGGGACCCTGAAGGCCCCCACAGAAGAGCAGGAAAAAATGCAAAAATCAAGCACAAAAACAAAAAGAAGAAAATGTCTTATCTGTAAGCAGGAGATGCAGACACGACACAGCAGGCTACAAAGGAAACAGGAATCAAGGATTGAGACCAGAACAATTGATCACCGGCAACCCTGATGGGAAGGCGACTCCCTTATATAAGACCAGTCAGTAATACCTGATTCCCAATCCTCACAATCTTCACTGGACAGTCCAGTACCGCTAGTAACCACCAGAGGGAGCCCCTGCTCAGAACTCATCTCAAGCCCATTCACAACAGGAAGCCCCCAAACATATAATGGCAGTTAAGCCCCCATCTCACACAGCGATCTCGCTAGCAAGATCGCTGCTGAGTCACTAGTTTTTTGTATCGCTGATCGTCGCTGAATGTCCTGGACATTTTTTTGATCGCTGGTCTCCCGCTGACAGGCACACATCGCTGCGTGTGACAGGCGGGAGACCAGCGATCCGCTGGTAACCAAGGTACACAGCGGGTTTACAGGCGCGGGGCTGTGCCGGGAAAACCCGCTGTGTACCTTGGATACCAGCGCCCTGATGCAGGGAGCTGGTAACCAAGGTACACAGCAGGTTTCCAGGCACCGCGCAGCGCCTGGAAACCCGATGTGTACCTTGGTTACCAGCTCCCTGCATCAGGGCGCTGGTATCCAAGGTACACTGCGGGTAACTAAGCGATGTTACCCGCAGTGTCGCTGTGCTGATCGCTGCCTAAGCTGCCTGTTTGGCAGCTCAGCAGCGATCATGTAGCGATACACCAGCGATCCTGACAAGTGCATATCGTTGTCGGGATCGCTGGTGTATCGCT
Organism: Oophaga sylvatica; assembly: GCA_033576555.1. NCBI lineage: Eukaryota > Metazoa > Chordata > Amphibia > Anura > Dendrobatidae > Oophaga > Oophaga sylvatica. The sequence goes on from JARQOD010013110.1 coordinate 1,405, forward strand.
ATGTGAAACCCAGGCCTTAGACAAGATGAAAACACAAACATAGGCAGAAAATAGATTGAGCAAACGCTGGGGCCACAAGCTGACTAAATAGGATAGGAAAGGAGAGATTACTTTCTGCAACCCAGAAAAACCCTACAAAAATCCAACAATTCTGATTACAAAAATACTGAGATCACACGATCTCGCCACCCGCTAAATCAGATCTCAGTGTGAACAAAACCAAGCTGCAGCTGCTGAGAAAACAGGAAAAAGCAAATGAGCAAATAACAGTGGCTGCAGATAAACTGTGAGGAGCTCAGGCCCCAGGAGGGGACCTGGCTGACCTCCACAAAAGTGCAGAAAACAATGCAAAAAGCAAACACAAAAAGAAAAGCAAAAAATATCTTATCTGAAAGCAGGAGATGCAGGCAAGACTCCAGCAAACTTCCAAATGAACCAGGAACCACAATTGAGACAAGAACAATTGATCACCGGCAACCATCATGGGAGGGAACCTCCCTTATATTAGACCATTCAGTGATCCCAGATTACCACTCCTCGCTGAAAGGTTCAGTACTGTCTGTAACCACCAGAGGGAGCCTCTGCTCAGAAACCATCTCTAGCACATTCATAACAGTACCCCTCCTTGAGGAGGGGTCACCGAACCCTCACTTGTGCAACCAGGCCGATCAGGATGAGCTCGGTGATAGGCACGGATCAGTCTCCTAGCATGGATGTCCGAAGCAAACACCCAAGAATTGTCCTCCTGACCATAACCTCTCCACTTAACCAAATACTGGAGTTTCTGTCTAGAAAAACGAGAATCCAATATTTTCTCAACCACATACTCCAGATTGCCCTCAACCAAAACAGGGTCAGGAGGAGCAGCCATAGCAACCACTGGCTCGACAAACCTCTTCAATAAGGACTTGTGGAACACGTTATGGATCTTAAATGTCCCTGGAAGAAGCAAACGGAAGGAAACAGGATTAAGAATCTCCATGATCTCATAAGGTCCAATGAACCTGGTGTAGCCTTTCCGGGGGTTTAGCTCTAGGATCGCTGTCTGGGTAGACAGAATGGCACGGAAACAGTTCATTCAGACAGCAGTTTGGTGAAAACTGGCCGCAACCAGTTTTATTAAAGTCCACAGCACACAGATAAAAACAAATCATAAACAGAAAACCTGGGCTTGTCTAGCCTCTAATTACACTTAGATAGATGGCCCTCTCTATCCGGGACTCAGACTCTACCAGTCTGTGCCCAAAACAACACATATGATATATGTTACCAGTATGGAGTTTCACAGACACTCCTCTTTATGTCCGAAGGCAACTCCAATGTCCAGACTTGAGAGAGGTCACCTCCTATTCAGTTGCTATTCGCACGGATTCTCACTGCGACTACTCCTGTGTCCGGGGTACTTCCTGCACCCAGACTGAGATAGCTCACACTCTTAGAGACTGCTTCCTTGTGCCAGGACACCTCCCTGTGTCCGGGCTAAAGACAGCTCCCACACTCTTGGAGACACCTTCTGTGCCTGGACCCCTTGTCCAGACTGAATGAGCTCTTTGACTGTGCTCCCAAGCACCTACTTCTGGCTTCCTAATCAACACCTGAGTGGAATCAGGTCTGAGCTGCAAGCGTGTACTGAATGGCAGGTGTAGTGACCTTCTTTACCACCAGGTTTACAAAGCCACACATTTCGCTCATACCAGTCAGCAAGGTACTTAGGTGAAATATACACCTCATTCACCACATATTCCTTCACTGTCTCACATATCCCCTCCCTCTTCTCCAGACCGGAGGGCTGGTCATCCAGACCGGAGGGCTGGTCAACAATCCAACAGAGACAGTGAACTCTGGACCAGTCATGGCCCTCATCAGCTTCATCCTCACCACTGTCATAGCCAACATCAGTTTTCTCTTCATCTGAAGCATCCGCACTACCCTGTACCCTCCCAGGCCTATACTCTCTGCGGGCCTCGGGTATCCTGCACGGTTTCATCTTGACTTTAGTGCCAGCCTCAGTCTCGGTATAGTGGCTCACCAGATAAGTACGACCAGGCACGTCAGAACAGCTCTGCTGATTCTTCCTCAGAAACTTTCGTACCTCCTGTTTTTGGGGCACTGACCCTGTGTCACCAACTGTCACAGGAGGTATAGGGGTTTTCTCTAATTCCCCTGAACTTTCTTTAGCACATCTACTTTCTTAAATATCAGTTGATTCATAAATTCTACCTCACAGAACCCAAGCGCCTCTGTCATGGTCTCTGACCATTCCGAGCCACACTGTTCAAACGATTGGCACTGTAGAGGGAGCTGATCGTTTTTCTTGGTCGGTACACATAATTTATCCTCTTCTGGTACAGGCTCAGAAGCCCTAACATCAGTCTTCTTTTCCACCACGTTCTGCATCCCATCTGAGCTCCCGTGTATCTGCAGCGGCAACGGAGCGACACATCGCCCCTCCCACTCCCTGGGACGTGGTTCAAGTGTAGACTCCATGAAAATGCGCCTGAGCTCACCAAGGCCAACCCGAGGTCTCAAAATCTCATCTTGGGATTTATCCAGATCCTTTGGGTCGCTCGGGAACTCCGATGGCGCACCGGGCACCGAACTTCCGGCCCGAGCTTCGCGAGTCGCAGCCACGGATCCGGACAGTACACCGTCCACGCCGCTGTCTCCAGCAGAAACATATTCCGGGACAGAGTCATTCCCCACATCTTCAGTCTTGTTCCTCACAGCTTCACTTGAGACATCAGCCTCTGGTGAGGCACCTGGCCTGGTGTCCACCACTTCCATGGCTTTCTCCACCTCTGCAGCATCACCTTCCGAGTCCTTGGCCTGATGCAGATCCACACCATACATTGATAACTTCTCATTTTCAACAGCATCCACTTGTGCTGTGTTCAGTTTCAGAGTCCTGTCTTTCACCTTAGTCTTCGCCAGGGAACCGGCCAACGGTACAACATCTTCAGATGCCATCCTCCGTCCGACTGCAAGGTCAGCCTCAGCCTTCCTCTCAGGACTCTCAATCTCCTCTGCTACCATGCCTTCCTCACTTGCACTGGTTGCTTTATTGTCATCAGATAATTCACTATCACTATCTGACCCCTTTTTCTCAGCCACATCTGGCTCACTGTCAGGGCTATACCCTTCATTTTCATTCATATCCTGTTCACTGTCAGTGTCACACAATTCATTTTCACTCACATCCTGCTCACTGTCAGGGTTATACAATTCATTTTCATTCACATCCTGATCTGGAACCTGAGTTAACATGTCATCCACAACACTAACTGCACCATCTGGTCCCTCAAGTATGTGACTATGTGACAACCCCAGCACTACACCTCTATATAGTTCAGGCACCAGGAGCTGACTCACAACCTCTCCCTGGACTTCAGTGTTTATGGCAACATGAGAGAACCTCTCCTCAGAGTCAGGCTCCTGGGAAACCTCATTTAGAACAATCATATTTTCCTGTGCTGTTTTAAGAGAGGGTTCTCGCCACTGCTCACTCTCAAAACCGTCACAGGACACAGGCAAGTCAGGGACACTCGGTTCCCGAGAACCACCATCCTCGTCTCCCAACATCACCTGCAAAGGAATTTCATCACTACCACAGTCATCATCATTATCAACATCATTATCATGACTATGATCAGTATTATCATCACTATCATTATCAGCATCAGCACCATTTTCATGGTCATCATCATTATCAGGATCATCATCATCATTAGCATTATCATCATCATTATCACATAATTTCAACATCCCACTAGCATCGTGCTCCGCCCCTCGGGACTGCGCACCCTCAGCAGGAGCTTCATCACACTGTCCATCAGAAACATTTTTCCCCAAGAGATCCTTAGACCGGGGAAAGTCATTACCCAATATAACGGGGTGCACCAGGGTCTTCACTACCCCCACTTCATATGAAACCTCCCCGAGTTTGGGGACCAAGTCCACGGCAGTTTCTGGGTAGACTTTGGTGTCTTCATGGATGTACACCACACTCAGGTGCTTATCAGGGATGAAGTCCCTATCACTCAGGCTGTCACATACGGAAGTCACTGGACTCTCTGAGTCCAAGAGGGCCTGTGCTGGGCAGTCACTTACAACCACCGGGGACCCCTGTGGTCCAGTCTCTTCGGCTGAGGTGGACACACACACAGGCTCTGCGCAGGGAGAGAGGGATCTGCCAACATCACAACACATAGGCTCCCCCTCTATTGGACAGTTGGCTGCAATTTCACGCCAGCTCCAACACTGTCCATCACACTCTCCCACCCACATGTCCCCTCGGGCCTGAACCCGCTTATCAGCATACCCCATGTCCCCAACAGCTGGAACGCTTTTACCGCGAGAGTTCAGCGTCCGGGAACTCCGAAGTGACGACCTCTCAGACGGCTGTACCTCAGGAGGACGTGCTTGGGTGTAGCGGTCCACTATCACCTTTTCAACTCCATAATCAGGCCTGCTGACTGCAGACTCCCAACTGTATCTCCAGTCACGAACTCCCCTGGCACGGGCTGTCACCGTAACACCCAGCCGGGTAAGAATCGCCGCTTTCAACTTGGCATAGTCTTCGCTGTCCTGCTTGCTCAGGTCAGCCCAGACTTTTTGGGGTTCCCCAATCAGATAGGGTACGACCACCATGGCCCATTCAGATAGTGGCAGATTCTCCTTCTCTGCCAGTCTCTCAAACCTAGTAAGATATACCTCCACATCATCACGAGGTGTCATTTTTCTCAAGGACCGTCTTACCGCCTTCTTTATAGCGGACAACGCCGGTGCCTTCACAACATTACTTCGGGACGCGGCACCGAAATCCTTTTTTGGTGCTGTCATCTGCTCAACAAATAACCGGTTATTCTCCTGCTGCTGCTGCAGGAATTGCTGCTGGGCCTGCTGCATGTGCTGCTGGTGCTGCAGGCGCTGCTGCTCCATGCTTCGCTGGGCCTGCACCAGGTACTCAACGAGTTCCTCCATACTGCCGGACTTATCTGTCTCAACCACGGCAGTTTTATGTTGCACATTAACTTGTGCCATTTGTTCAAACAGCGCCTCCATGCTGTCATCCATGCTGTCAGACTTCTCTGTCTTAACAACGGCAGTCTTCACTCAAGACATACACACTACACAGCTTTTTTTCCACAGAAAATTCAGCCTTGCTGTGCAACCACTTTTTTTTTTTTTCCTTTGCAAAGTCTATTAGGGCTACTGTCTCTTTAAGACTGCTCCACAAACTTTTCTTTTGCTGCTGCACATTCCACAGTCATTTTCACAACAAGTTCAGCTTTGCTGTGCATACATTTTCTCTCTGCAGACCCTATCAGGGCCACTGTCTCTCCAAGACTGCTCCAAACAGACGTTTCTGCTGACACACACTTTTTTTTTTTTCTGTTGCTATTTCAATAGACTTCACCTTTAATGCTGTCTCTCGCCACTGTGCTGCATGCACACTCCAGCACTAACTGTACCAGGCCCTGCGCTGCCCGCATTCTCCACCAATTGTAGCCTTTCCGGGGGGTTTAGCTCTAGGATCGCTGTCTGGGTAGACAGAATGGCACGGAAACAGTTCATTCAGACAGCAGTTTGGTGAAAACTGGCCGCAACCAGTTTTATTAAAGTCCACAGCACACAGATAAAAACAAATCATAAACAGAAAACCTGGGCTTGTCTAGCCTCTAATTACACTTAGATAGATGGCCCTCTCTATCCGGGACTCAGACTCTACCAGTCTGTGCCCAAAACAACACATATGATATATGTTACCAGTATGGAGTTTCACAGACACTCCTCTTTATGTCCGAAGGCAACTCCAATGTCCAGACTTGAGAGAGGTCACCTCCTATTCAGTTGCTATTCGCACGGATTCTCACTGCGACTACTCCTGTGTCCGGGGTACTTCCTGCACCCAGACTGAGATAGCTCACACTCTTAGAGACTGCTTCCTTGTGCCAGGACACCTCCCTGTGTCCGGGCTAAAGACAGCTCCCACACTCTTGGAGACACCTTCTGTGCCTGGACCCCTTGTCCAGACTGAATGAGCTCTTTGACTGTGCTCCCAAGCACCTACTTCTGGCTTCCTAATCAACACCTGAGTGGAATCAGGTCTGAGCTGCAAGCGTGTACTGAATGGCAGGTGTAGTGACCTTTCTTTACCACCAGGTTTACAAAGCCACACATTTCGCTCATACCAGTCAGCAAGGTACTTAGGTGAAATATACACCTCATTCACCACATATTCCTTCACTGTCTCACATAGGGCTTAAACTTTGGAGATGCAACCCTCATAGGGATATTTCTTGAGGACAACCAAACCAAGTCCCCCACATTAAACCGAGGACCATCAGTCCTATGCCGGTTGGCAAACCGTTGGGCCTTCTCCTGAGATAGAGACAACCTCTCCACTACCTGGTCCCAAATCTGCTGCATTCTCTCCACAACAGAGTCAACACCCAGACAGACAGAAGCCTACGCCTGTCCCGAAGAAAATCGAGGGTGAAACTCAAAATTGCAGAAAAATGGAGACATCAAGGTGGCGGAGCTAACCCTATTATTAAGAGCAAACTCAGCCAAAGGCGAAAAAGAGACCTAGTCATCTTGATGAGCAGACACAAAACATCTCAAATAAGTCTCCAAGGTCTGGTTTGTTCTCTCGGTTTGTCCATTGGTCTGAGGATGAAAAGCAGAGGAGCAAGATAATTGAACACCACGTTTAGAACAAAATGTCCTCCAAAATCTAGAAACAAACTGGACTCCTCTGTCAGACACAATGTTCTCCGGAATGCCATGTAACCGAACCACGTGCTGAAGGAACAAAGGCATCAATTCGGAGGAGGAAGGTAACTTAGGTAATGGCACAAGATGTATCATCTTGGAAAACCTATCACAGATTACCCAGATAACGGTCATTCTCTGAGAAACAGGGAGGTCGGAAATAAAATCCATAGAGATATGGGTCCATGGCCTTTTGGGCACAGGTAATGGCATTAACAAACCATTAGAGCGAGAGCAAGGCTTGGAGCGAGAGCAAGTCCCACAGGACTGCACAAATTCCCTGACGTCATGAGACAAAGTAGGCCACCAAAAGGACCGACTCACCAAGTCTCTGGTACCAAAAATCCCGGGATGACCAGCCAACGCGGAACAATGAATCTCTGACATCACACTCTTCTTCCACTGGTCTGGGACAAACAATTTCCCAATAGGGCAGCGCTAAGGTTTATCCTCCTGACACCCTTCCAAGGCCAGTCTCAAATTGGGCGAGATGGCGGAAAGAACTACACCCTCTTTCAAAATAACAGTAGGATCAGATAACTCAGGAGAGTCCGCAAAGAAACTCCTTAAGAGGGCATCCGCCTTAACATTCTTAGTGCCAGGAAGAAAAGAAACCACAAAATTAAAACGTGTGAAAAACAAGGCCCACCTGGCTTGTCTAAGATTAAGTCGCTTGGCTGATTCGAGATAAACCAGATTCTTATGGTCCGCGAGGACCACCACCTGATGTTTGGCTCCTTCCAGCCAATGTCTCCACTCTTCAAAGGCCCACTTCATGGCCAATAACTCCCGATTACCCACGTCATAATTACGTTCAGTTGGAGAAAATTTTCGAGAGAAAAAGGCACAAGGGTTACTTTTAGAGGTCTCTGGTTCTCTTTGGGACAAAACGGCACCTGCCCCAATTTCAGAGGCATCAACCTCCACCTGAAATGGTAGAGAAACATCAGGCTGCCATAGAACAGGAGCAGAAGTGAATCTCTGCTTAAGTTCCTGAAATGCAGAGACTGCCTCAGGAGGCCAATTCACCACATCAGAACCCTTTTTGGTCAAATCAATCAATGGTTTAACAATACCGGAGAAATTACCAATAAATTTACGATAAAAACTGGCAAAACCCAAAAATCTCTGAAGAGCTTTTAATGAAGTAGGTTGGACCCAATCACAGATGGCCTGAACCTTGACTGGGTCCATTTCAATAACAGACGGAGACAAAATGAATCCCAGAAATGAGACCTTCTGTAGGCCAAAAAGACACTTTGATCCCTTCACATACAGTGCATTCTCTCTCAAAATCTGGAACACAGTCCGAACATGTTTCACATGAGAGTCCCAGTCATTGGAAAAAATCAAGATATCATCCAAATAAACAATCAGAAATTTATCCACAAAATCCCTGAAAATATCATTCATGAAGGATTGGAAGACGGAAGGAGCATTAGTGAGCCCAAAGGGCATCACTAGGTACTCAAAATGCCCCTCTGGGGTATTAAACGCTGTCTTCCATTCATCCCGTGCTTAATGCGAATAAGGTTATACGCCCCCCTGAGGTCAAGCTTGGTAAACCAACTAGCACTTTTCACCCTGGAAAACAGGTCAGAAATCAAGGGTAACGGATATTGATATTTCACAGTGATCTTATTCAAGAGACGATAATCAATACACGGCCTCAATGAACCATCCTTTTTGGCCACAAAGAAAAAACCGGCACCCAAGGGTGAAGAGGATGGTCTGATATGACCCTTCTCCAATGACTCCTTGATATAAGATCGCATAGCATCGTGTTCAGGTACAGACAAGTTAAAAAGGAGACCTTTAGGAAATTTACCACCAGGCACTAATTCAATAGCGCAATCGTAGCTCCTGTGAGGGGGCAAAGATGCAGATTTACTTTCACTAAATACATCCGAAAAATCAGTCAAAAAGTCAGGAACATCCTGAGACTTGGGAGAGGCGGAAAAAACAGGAGTGTCGGCATTAACACATTGGCAGCCCCAACTGGTCACAGACACAGATTTCCAATCCAAAACAGGATTATGAGACTGTAACCAAGGGAAACCTAGTACAATAATGTCATGCAGATTATACAGCACCAGAAATTTGCAAGTCTCCTGATGATCTGGTTCAACCCTCATTATCCCCTGAGTAGAAAACTGGGGTTTATTCTCCGCCAAAGGGGTAGAATCAATGCCCAGTAGGGGAATAGACTTCCGCAGGGGTATCATGGGAAACCCCCAACTTTTGGCAAAGTCAAATCCATCAGGTTAATAGCTGCTCCTGAATCAACAAAAGCCTGAGCAGAAAATGTGGACAGGGAGCAAATCAGGGTAACAGTCAACAGAAATTTAGTCTGAACACTACCCAAGACAACTGAGCGTGCAAAACGTCTTCCCCGCTTAGGGCAGACTGAAATAGCATGAGAGGCATCACCACAGTAGAAACACAACCCATTGCGCTTTCGAAACTCATGACGCTGTGCCCCAGAAGTCACTCTATCACACTGCATGGGCTCAGAAGCTGGTTCACAAGGCAACACTATCTCACGCATACCTCTGCGCTCACGCAATTGTCTGTCAATTTGAATAGCCAATGACATAGAATCATTGAGACCAGAGGGAGCAGGGAATCCCACCATAACATCCTTCACATTCTCTGACAGCCCCTTCCGAAAAAAAGGGCTGCCAAAGCATCATCATTCCATTTGATCGGGACTGCCCACTTTCGGAATTTCAGACAGTACAACTCAGCGTCTTTAAGACCCTGATTTAATGCCAACAAGGTCTTTTCAGCTTGATCAGTGACATTAGGTTCATCATACAATAACCCCAGAGCCAGAAAAAATGCATCAATATCATTCAAAACAGGATCCCCAGGTGTCAGGGAAAAAGCCCAATCCTGAGGATCGCCGCGCAGGAGAGAGATGACAATTTGAACCTGCTGTGCTGCGTTGCCTGAGGACTTAGGCTTTAAGGCAAAAAACAACTTACAGTTATTTTTGAAATTCAGAAATTTAGCCAAATCCCCCAAAAACAAATCTGGCATGGGAATCCTAGGTTCCACAACCGGCAACCCAGCAAGATAGGTAGCAATACTCCGAACCTCAGTGGCAAGCTGATCCACACGGCCAGAGAACTGTGCAAACTCCATTGAGAGAAAAAAAATCCTCCTCAGCATCCAGAGAAAAAGAGGGAAAAAATGCAACAGAATTAAAAAAAAATCTCTGACAACTCTGACAACTTTTTTTTTTCCACACTATTTTTCCCTTCTGTGAGTACCATATAATTTTCAGTTATGGCCGGTGATACTGTTGTGTTTCGGTAGCTGAGGAGGACAGGAACAACAGCAGGGCAGCAGAACACATGAGATATTGGTAACTGATGGGTTGCAGATTCCTAAACTAACGACACAACTAGAGGTAGCCGTGGAATGTTCCTACGTTGATCCTAGACGCCTCGTCACAGCCTGAGAGATAACTACACCTAAAGGCAGAAAGATGAAAGCTATCTGCCCCGGAGCAAATCCCCAAAGAAAATAGGAAGCCCCCAAACATATAATGGCGGTTAGACAAGATGAAAACACAAACATAGGCAGAAAATAGATTGAGCAAACGCTGGGGCCACAAGCTGACTAAATAGGATAGGAAAGGAGAGATTACTTTCTGCAACCCAGAAAAACCCTACAAAAATCCAACAATTCTGATTACAAAAATACTGAGATCATACGATCTCGCCACCGCTAAATCAGATCTCAGTGTGAACAAAACCAAGCTGCAGCCGCTGAAAAAACAGGAAAAAGCAAATGAACAAATAACAGTGGCTGCAGATAAACTGTGAGGAGCTCAGGCCCCAGGAGGGGACCTGGCTGACCTCCACAAAAGTGCAGAAAAACAATGCAAAAAGCAAACACAAAAAGAAAAGCAAAAAATATCTTATCTGAAAGCAGGAGATGCAGGCAAGACTCCAGCAAACTTCCAAATGAACCAGGAACCACAATTGAGACAAGAACAATTGATCACCGGCAACCATCAAGGGAGGGAACCTCCCTTATATCAGACCAGTCAGTGATCCCAGATTGCCACTCCTCGCTGAAAGGTTCAGTACTGTCTGTAACCACCAGAGGGAGCCTCTGCTCAGAAACCATCTCTAGCACATTCATAACACCCCCGCCCACATCTTTAGCCTCTTCCACCATACTTCCTCATGTTTGGGAAAATGTACCAAGAATACCAGCAGATATATGGTACTTTATGAGGAGCGTACAGCTGTATACTGTGCAGGGGAAAATTTAAATCTCCGTATATATTTCCGGAGTCACACATAGACGCTCACTCAGTATGGATTTGACCGTAATACAAAAAGCAGAAAAACGGTACTGTATCAGAAGCGTACAGCTGTATACGGTGTACGGGAAAATTTAAATCTCTGTATATATTTCCGGAGTCACACACAGACTGTTGTGAGCACATTTGAGGCGACTTTGGAGCTGGGGTTCCCTCCGGTGGTTGCTGAGGGTAATGAACCAATTGCTAAATGGCTTTCAGCTGGGTCCGAATGGTCTGATATAAGTGACCTGAACTCCCATCAGCCTTGCCGGTAATCAATTGTTCTTCCAGGTCTTGGTTGGAGCTCAGCTTGCATTCCTGCTATCTTTCAGATAAGTGATTTGCTGTTTTTTTTCCTCTGGTTGGATTTTCCTTGCTGATTTGCTGCCTTGCAGTGGACTTCAGCCTGGTCCCCTTTTGGGGCCTGGCTCTGCTATTGTGCTCAGTTTGTGTTTGCACTTTTGCTCTGTTCCTGGGTCAATTTTTACCTGCTGAATTGCTGTGTGTTACACCAGAGATCTGATTTAGGTGGTAGAGATCGTGTGATGTCAGGTTTTTTGTTAATCAGAAGTGTTGGTATTTTTGTCAGGGTTTTTTGGGTTGCAGTCAGATTTCTTTCCTATACTTTTCTATCTAGACAGAATTGAACCCCAGCGTTTGCTCATTCTATTTTCTGTCTGTGTCCGTATTTTCTTCTTTTCTAGCCGCCTTTACATGTTTGGGGGCTTCCTATTTATTTGGGGGTTCTGCTATGGGTCAGTTAGCTTTCATCTTTCTGTCTTTAGGTGTAGCTATCTCTCCGTCTGTGACGAGGCGTCTAGGATCACCGTAGGTACGCTCCACGGCTACTTCTAGTGTTGCGGTTAGTTTAGGGTTCTGCAACCCAGTAGTTTCCAGCCTCTCTGGTGTATTGCTACATTGGCTATTTTTGCTATTTCTCTTCAGCTACCGAAACATAACACAGACGCGCTCTCAGTATGGATTTGACCTTAATACAAACAGCAGAAATACGGTACTGTATCAGAAGCGTACAGCTGTATACGGTGTAGGGGAAAGTTTAAATCTTCGTATATATTTCCGGAGTCACACACAGACGCTCACTCAGTATGGATTTGACAGTAATACAAAAAGCAGAAAAACGGTACTGTATCAGAAGCGTACAGCTGTATACGGTGTAGCGAAAAATTGAAATCTCCGTATATATTTCCGGAGTCACACACAGATAGTCAGCATGTATTTGTCCATGATACCAGCTGGTACACAGTAGTGTGTGAGGAGCGTACAGCTCTATACGGTGTGGGAAAAAATGATCCCTCGGTAACTGTGCTGAAAAAAAGAATAAAAGTATTAGTGCTGTGTAAAAAGCAGTCTGTACAGCAGTGTACACACAGCAAAACAGCTATCAGGCAGCCTAATAACCAGCGATGCTGCACACAAGAAAATCCTCCCTGTCACTGCACACTAACTGTACAGCACAATTGCTATCAGCACAAGCACAGAAGAACTTCTTCTATCTTTCCAGCCCTAACTCTCTCCCTACTGATAAACAGCAACCTCTCCCTACTGTTAAGATCGGCAGAAGTAAAATGGAGGTCGGCGGTCAGGGCTTTTATAGACACTATGACGCCCCCCAAAGCAAGCCAATCACTGCAATGCCCTTCTCTAAGATGGTGGACATGTCATTTCGTTGCCCACAGTGTACGTCCTTGCTCATTGGCTGAAAAAAAGGTGCCTGCAAGCATTCTGGGAAATCCGACTTCACGCCACTGCGAAACCCAACTTTGGGAAAAGTCGGCGACTTATGAATCTGACCGACTTGTTTCGCTCAACTCTACTGATCACGCAGCTGGCGTCGCTCTGACCCAGCGGTCAGAGCTTCAATTGTACTGGCGTCTGTATAGACAGTTTGGCAACAAACTGTTCAGGAAAAAAAAGACTATCAACGTGTTTTACAAGAACACTCGCCATGGAATGGCGAGCAAAAGGAGAGGGGGAGTGTAGGAAGATGGACCTGACTGATGGTACTTCTCTCGTGCTGGTTCCAGAACTAATGGGACTGTCAGCAGTGTTGCTGGGTTGAAAGCTTTCTGACCCGGACAGACCTTTGAACTCGACTGATGACGGCGTGACAGAGATAAAAGGGACGTTGCGTGGGAAAGCGAGAGACTTGGCGGGAAGACAGAGTGCGCAGTCGGAGAAGGTTGATTCACTCTCCATGGAGCTGCATGTTAATCCAGACCCGCGCTGCAGCTCCCCAGTCTATGCGCACACTGACTGTGAGCAACGTAAACCTGTGTGCCCACTCACCCTTTTGACTAAGAATCCATCCCGTACCGTTCCGCTGACTGCCTAGGGGGCACGGCCTAAGTCTGACCAGGCGAATCATACAGAGCAGGAAAGCTTTTCCTCTGCCACTGAACACTCGGGCGGTACCACAGACTACTTCACATCACGGACGTCGCTCCGGTAATGCAGGATCTCGCCTAGGAGAATCAGGATATGCCGCTTCTGTCAGGAGACAGTGCCTCAACTTTCTTCAGGATCAGGCTAGAGACTTCACGCGTCACCTGCGATGCCACCGATATCAAACTTCCACAGCCTGGAAACCATCAGACTGATAAGTTTACCTGTTTCATAAACATTTGTTCCTACCCCTATACAATAGCCAGTTTTACCCTGCTCATAACCCTTTATCTCCCTGCGTGGAGTATCCCCTGTAATAATCCCTTTAACTGTTGTTTCACCTCCTGCTCATAGTTGCATCACGCCTTACCTGTTATACTTCATTCCGGCACCCCCCATGAGCGAAACACCTTCACCAAGGTGTTACAGATCTTGGAGGAGATGCATGGGGACCCCACGGATGTCAGTGAATTACTGATAAGCCTGTATATCCGCGTCCAAAGAGTGGGGGAGTCTTTGATCCAATATATGAACGCGCTGCAGGAGGTCCACTCCGTGATCGCTAAGCGGGATGATGTAGGTGTGGGGCCTCCTGATGTAATTTTGAGAGACCAACTAGTGACAGGCCTCAGGGATGCGCTGCTTAAACAGACCCTGTGGGAGGGTTTGTCTTTTCTAGAAATCGGGGTTGAAGCACGCGCGTGAGCAAGTGCAGGGGAAGGCAGCCTCGACAGGGAAGGTCCAGAGCGGGGAGGTGCCTGTTCCTCCCGCAGCTGAAACAGGTTGGGTTAGAGAAATTAGGAAAGAAATCCAAGACGAGCGAGAAGAGTGGTCCGGCTTAAGAAAAACCCCCTGGAGGTTCCGAACTCCTCAGGAGGCAGAACTAACCCCGAGCCCAGTCAGGAAATGGGGCAATCCCGAGAAGAGAAATATCCAATTTGTTTTAAGTTCTGGGACAATGGACATTATGCCCAAGGATGCACAAGACGGGGTAGGCCATTAAACTAGTGGGCTCCGTGGCTGGGGGACGCCACCCGAAGCCGGAGCCGCCAAGAAGGAGAGAAAATAGTCCTGCAAGTTTGGTTTCCCTGAACCCCCTTGTATGGGCTGAAATGGATGGACGGGCCATCTGTTGTCTAGTTGATACCAGGTCCCAAGTGACCACCATGCCAGAAACTTATTTCAGATGCCATTTTTCTGAGGCGATGCGGCCTGAATGGGCCCAGTGATCAAGTTGACAGCAGCTAACCAATTGCCCATCCCAGTCGCAGGGGTGGTCTGGATGCAAATTACCATGTGCGGCAAAGATGTGAGTCAGAAAGGAGTAGTGTTGACCGCTGGAGACCCTGGCATTGGCCCAACAGTGACTTTAGGGATGAATGTGCTGAAGGAACTCAGGATCATCCTGGTCAGTGAGTTAACAGATGCTTTTCTCAATCGATGGAGTCCCGCAACCCCCAAAGGAAGGTGTTCCAACAACTGATACGGGTAGCCCAGGCTCAAGAAACATTGAGTGAAGGAAAAGTCCTGGGTAAAGCGGTCATTCCGGCCACTGCCAAACTCGTTTTACCACCTGGTCAGACTGTGCTCACACTGCCCGTGCGAGCTTGTACACCCCTCGAAGGCGTGGAAGTCCAGATAAAGCCAGCCCTAATGGATCAACTACCTTCAGGGCTCCTCATCGCTCAGACATTAGCCGCTAGTCAACCTAGGGGAAGACGAGCTCACGCTCTCGCCCAAGAGTGAAGTGGTGCAAGTACTGGGTGTGCTGGGAGAACTGATGCAACCAGAGGCCTTTCAGTTAGCAGTGAAACAAGGAGATCCCTGGACCATAGCCATCACCGTGTCTTCAGAGCCTCTGTCCAGCACCATGAAAGAAGGGCGCCGGATCCTTGAGCAGATGCGGGCTGAACTGATGGGACTCTCATCACAACAGGTGCAACAGATAGAAGATATGTTGGAGCATTACCAGGACGTCTTTGCCTGTCATGACGATGATTTCAGGTGCACCACAGCAATAACTCACGAGATTCCCACAGGAAATGCGGCACCGGTTCGGGAGCGTTATCGACAGATTCCGCCACAAATGTACAAGGAAGTGAAAAAACTGTTGGTATACATGCTGCAGGGTGGAGTCATATG
>JARQOD010013111.1:0-17044 GCA_033576555.1 Oophaga sylvatica
TTTCACAACAAGTTCAGCTTTGCTGTGCATACATTTTCTTTCTGCAGACCCTATCAGGGCCACTGTCTCTCCAAGACTGCTCCAAACAGACGTTTCTGCTGACACACACTTTTTTTTTTTTTTCTGTTGCTATTTCAATAGACTTCACCTTTAATGCTGTCTCTCGCCACTGTGCTGCATGCACACTCCAGCACTAACTGTACCAGGCCCTGCGCTGCCCCAGCATTCTCCGCCAATTGTAAGCTTTCCGGGGGGATTTAGCTCTAGGATCGCTGTCTGGGTAGACAGAATGGCACGGAAACAGTTCATTCAGACAGCAGTTTGGTGAAAACTGGCCGCAACCAGTTTTATTAAAGTCCACAGCACACAGATAAAAACAAATCATAAACAGAAATCCTGGGCTTGTCTAGCCTCTAATTACACTTAGATAGATGGCCCTCTCTATCCGGGACCCAGACGCTACCAGTCTGTGCCCAAAACAACACATATCACATATGTTACCAGTGTGGAGTTTCATAGACACTCCTCCTTGTGTCTGAAAGCACCTTTGGGGGAGATCCACTCCTATTCAGCCGCTATTCACACGGATTCTCACTGAGACCACTCCTGTGTCCGGGGTCCTTCCCGCACCCAGACTGAGATAGCTCACACTCCTCTAGAGACTGCTTCCTTGTGCCAGGACACCTCCCTGTGTCCGGGCTAAAGACAGTCCACACTCATGGAGATGTGTAGCCCTGGTACACAATACCAGGAGGATGAGTGGAGAGGTAAAGGTTAAGTGTTCTTCATGTCATCATGTACCTTCGAACACGCCCAGTAGGGGTGTGGAAGGGAGTGTGAGTAGGAGAGAGTGTGTCCAGACTTAGGAGAGACAAGACGTCTTAGGGACTCTGCTCTATCTTCAGCTTCAAATTGTGGAGTCTAGTATAGGTACTTTAACGTACCCGAGCCTAGTCAAAGCTGTGCCCCACTGGAAACAGGCTGAAATATCTCCTGAGAACTGAGCAAGTCGAAGGGCAAAAGTGGAAGAAAGCAAGGAAGTGCTATAGGTGAAGAATACCTGCACGAATCTACCGGTTACTGGGGACCGAAGGATCATCTTTGTTTCAAGCAAGGTGATAAGATAACTAGAAATCTACCGGACCCTAGGTCGCGGCGGATAAGCCCAAATAGTCAGTACGTAACTGGGGTCAGAGGGAAGTGAGGACCGTGAGTCAGTGCACGACAATATAGGAAATCATCTTTCTCACAAAAAGGCTCCAACCACAACACTGATCGGGCAGAACAGCTAAAGATAAGCTGGAATTATAGAGAGGACTACGCTTCAAGCTGGTCGTACTCAGCTTCATTGGAGTTAAAGGAGGCCCCTAACTTGCTTAACCGTTTGCCTCAAAGCTCATCCTCCATCAACCCCATCAGCCTCCCTGGGACCTGCTTTACCATTCTGCAAGTAAAGGTATGGAAAGACTTTGACTGTGTGAGACTGAGTTATTACTGCATGCCTGCACAATCCCTACCTAACTACCGACCTGAGGGAAGAGTCCCACCTGTAGGGGACCCGACATCTAGCTGCCTCACCATCCCCTCAGAGATCTACAGCAGCGCTGGTACTAATTACCAGAATACTACAGGTGGCGTCACGAACTGTATATAGTTATCCCCTGTAAATATTCCCCAACAACATACGCCAGACCGCCAGGGCCACAGACCGAGCCACAGCTACCTGTGACAAAATCCCCATAGACTTCTACGGGCTCGGCTCTGAGTACCCCATTGCCCTGGTAACCCACAATTGTGGTGGCGGGTCGACACAACTTTTTGGCGTCACGAACAGGATACGAAACTCGCAGAATTGCGAGCCCTGCGTGCCTATGTAACTGTTTGAGTGAAAAAGACTGTTGCTGTTGTTTGGCGCCAAATACCGCCATATTTGCCGCCAGATTCGCGCCTAAAGCGTTGGAGAAGAAGGAGGGCGTACCTGAAAGAGCGCGCAAAGTCTTGGACACGCCCCCGGCTCTGACTCATCGGAAGGTCCTGCGACAGGAAGTGAACGCTCTGACATCAGAGCGCCTGCGACGAAGGTCCTGTTCTCACTGCGGTGCCTGTGAAGTAGCAGCGTCTGAAACCGGTAGGCTCCGTTTAACCAAGGGGGCGCTAAGATGTCACAACAACAGGCTGACAGTGCGGCCCCGGCCGGAGGGCTTAATCCCGCATCGTCTGGTATTGTAGCGCCAGATGGAGGCGCAGGCCCAGCACCTAGTCCGGTAGTCCCGATCATGCCACTAACGCTTCCATATATGCCTGGGGCGAAATGGCTTCCCCAGTACAGCGGTGAGCCAGGCACATTATCAGGCTTCAAGCGGAAGTTAAGCAGCCTATTGGAAATGTACTCCATGCCTGAGAAACAAAAAGCTGCTGTGTTAATAGGGCAGTTAACTGGCGCTGCTGAGAGGGAAGTGGAGACTTGGGATACCGTTGATCTGGAGTCGGTACCTGCGATTTTCCTTAAACTAAATGCCATATTTGAAGACCGCACAGAAACGGATCTCCGGATGGCCTTCTATCACTGTTCACAACAGCCAGGTGACAGCATCCGGGACTATGCTTGCCGATTGCAAGGAGCCCTGAAAGCACTCAAGCAAATTAACAATTTAAATGCTCTCCATGAGAATAAAATGTTGAAAGAACAGTTTATACAGGGATTGAGATCCCCAGAGGAACGCAGAACTGTAAATTGGTGGTCCTTAGATCATCCGGATGCTACCTTTGATGCCCTAAAGGACATGGCAATAAAAGGGCTGCGGCCCCTGGGCAAACCTGAGGTGGCCACCCAACATCATCGGGGTGAAGTCACTCCGGAACCGGCAGTAACCCCCTGTTCCCCGCTAGTGGCTGAAGCCAAAGCGCAGGTGACATCTCCTAGTGAATTGGACTGTCTGCGCTCAGAGGTGCGCCAGCTGACTAAAAATCTGGCTGCTGTTATGAGTGCCCTGCAACTGCGGAAAGAAGAGGAAGGAAAAATCTTGCTAGCGGACTGCCCAGAAGACGTCCCGTGGATGCACCGGAGAAGAAAGAAGACGTCGCCCCCCCGGAGGAGGACAACGCCACCCCCAGGAGCAACCTCTGATCAACACCCTTCTCGTCGAGAGATCGTCTGTTTTCGCTGCAACCGGAAAGGTCATCTGTCTACGCAGTGTCCTTTAAACGGGCAGAACCTGGGTCCAAGGGCCAACACCCAGGAGAATACCCGTCAGGCCCCCTAGACTGGAACCGCAGGTATGTGGGCGGGCGACCCTACCTGTCCATTATTTTAGATGGGATTGCTGTTCCAGCATTGCTAGACACTGGGTCTCAAGTCACCCTCATACCTGATGCCCTATATACCAAGTACTGGTCAATGGACGATCTTAAACCCCCGAGCCTTGACTTTACCGTGTATGCTTCTAATGGTCTTCCTGTAGAAGTACTTGGAACAAAATGTGTAGATGTAAAGGTGGGAAGAGAGGAGTTGAAAGACCAGGGACTTCTGGTAGTGAAGACTGTAAATGAGGAGAATGGTCTAAATATAATATTGGGTACTAATGTTATTGGTAATTGTTTGGAAGAAGTAGTGTTCTTGCTCCAACAGCTCGCTGAGATTGCCCGACCAAGGCAGAGAGGAGTCATCCAAAGAGAGATCCGGGCCCTGGTGTGTCAGCAACAAGCGAAGCTTACCGACGGCGAAATTGGTAATGTACGAGTCACTGACTCGAATCCTATTGTGATACCCCCAATGAGTGAAATGATCATTTGGTGCAGGGCAGCCATAGGTCTGAGAGGACAGAATTACCAAGCTGTAGTAGAACCCCACCATTCAGAACATAGACCTACACTTATGACTGCTAGAGGAGTAGTAGAGGTGGTGAATGGAAGAGTACCTGTACGGCTTCTCAATTGGGAGATGATGAGGTAAATTTACCCCGTTATGCAACCATTGCTAAACTACATGCTGTTGATAATAATTCTATTCTCCCGGCTGAGTCCTTAGACTCCTGTCAAATAGAGGAGGACAATGACCCAGCAACCCAGGTGGCGGAATGGTGTCAGCAACTCCATGTTGGGACGGACACCACTCCCGCTCACCAGAAGCAAGGGGTATTACGGGTGGTGCAAGAGTACGCCCAAGTGTTTAGCAAAAATCCACTTGATTTTGGGACAATTAAGGGAGTACAACATCATATCCCTACTGGCAATCATCCTCCCATCAAAGAGCGGTATAGGCCCATACCTCCAGCTCACTATCAGAAAGCTAAAGAAATGTTGAATGATATGAAGAAAGCTGGGGTGATAAGGATAGTTGTAGTCCCTGGGCAGCCCCTCTAGTTCTGGTTAAAAAGAAAGATGGTAGTATGAGAATGTGTGTGGATTACAGGCAGGTGAACCGCATAACACACAAGGATGCATACCCGCTACCACGTATAGAGGAATCATTAGCTGCTCTGAAAACGGCTAACTACTTTTCTACCCTTGATCTGACTAGTGGTTACTGGCAAGTGGCTGTGGCTGAGGAGGATCGTGAGAAAACGGCTTTCACCACCCCAATGGGGCTCTGTGAGTTCGACAGAATGCCGTTTGGACTCAGTAGTGCCCCAGGAACATTTCAGAGAGTGATGGAAAACTGTCTGGGACATCTCAATTTTGAAACCGTGCTGCTATACCTAGACGACGTTATCGTGTATTCCAAGACATATGAGGACCATCTGAAGCACCTGGCAGAAGTGTTTGAGTCCCTGTCCAGGTACGGGATGAAGTTGAAACCCTCAAAATGCCATCTACTCAAGCAGAAGGTACAATACTTGGGGCACATCGTCAGTTCGGAAGGAGTAGCGCCGACCCAGAGAAAGTCACTGCCATCCAGAAGTGGCCGGAGCCGAAGAACCTTAAGGAAGTGCGACAGTTCCTGGGACTAACGGGTTACTACAGGAGATTCGTGAAAGATTACACGAAGAAGGCAGCTCCTTTACAGGACCTCCTGGTAGGACAATCCTTAAAGAGCAGAAACCCTCCCTTTAATTGGGGTAAAGAACAGGCTGAAGCATTCCAAAAGATGAAAGAGATCCTTACAGGTGATGAGATCTTAACCTATCCTGATTACAGCCAACCGTTCCTGTTGTACACCGACGCCAGTAATGAAGGGTTGGGAGCCGTTCTCAGTCAGAAGCAGAATGGACAAGAAAAAGTCATCGCTTATGCTAGCAGAAAACTCAGGCCAACTGAAAGGAATCCGGAAAATTATAGCAGCTTCAAGCTAGAGTTTCTGGCGCTGGTCTGGGCCATTACCGAAAGATTTAAGCACTATCTGGCCTCCAATAAGTTCACGGCGTACACAGACAACAACCCATTAACGCACCTGGAAACCGCCAAGCTGGGTGCCATGGAGCAGCGATGGATGGCTCGGTTGTCCAATTACCAGTTTACTATCAAGTACCGGGCAGGTCGAAAGAATGCTAATGCTGATGCGTTGTCCCGAATGCCGCATGACTCTGATACGGAAGAAGAATCGGACGACCTGGAAGAAATTGAGCTACCCGCGTTCCATCGAAATGGGGTAGTCCACGAGCATCAAGTCCACAGAAAGCAAAATGGTGCAACATTAAATCCTTTACCCCATCACAGCTGGAAAGAGACTCAGGACAGTGATCCAGTGGTCAGCCACATCAAGGAGTTGTTAAAGCAAGAAGGCTCCTCTTTGGAAAAGGATGCACCTATGCCCGCCAAGCTCCTGTGGAACGAGAGAAGCAGGTTGTTCCTGTACCGTGAGAAGTTGTGCAGAAGATACGTCAACCCCAGAACCCATGAAATGGTCTGGCAAATAGTGGTCCCAAAGACAGACGTCCCAATGGTGTTGGAAGCATACCACGATCAAGTAGGACACTTTGGCTGGAGGAAGCTGGAGACCCTGTTGAGATGCCGGTTCTATTGGGTAGGGATGCGCAGCTCCATCGAGAGGTGGTGTCGGAACTGTGGACCCTGTGGTCTCAGAAGAAAGGACTACGGAAGTCAGAAGGCCCCCCTGCAACCTATCCGGACGACTCGTCCCCTGGAGATTGTGGCCCTGGACCACGTCAAACTGTCGCCGAGTAGATCTGGATACTCATACGCCTTGACCATGGTGGACCATTACTCCAGATTTCTGGTAGTCGTTCCAGTGAAAGACCAGACCGCAGTGACGGCCGCGAAGACCTTTCAAGCAAGCTTCTGCAGACCGCATGGGTATCCCGAGCAAGTCTTAACCGATCAGGGACCTGCTTTTGAAGCCGATTTATTCAAGGAATTCTGTCATATGTACGGGTGCAAGAAAATAAGAACGACACCATACCACCCTCAAACCAACGGTCTTTGTGAAAAGATGAACCATATTGTCCTTGACTTGTTGAGATCCATACCGTTGGAAGACAGGAATCGATGGCCGGATTTACTACCTGATTTGGTTGATTTGTATAATCATATACCTGTAAGCTCAACTAACTGCACTCCAGCCTATCTGATGAGAGCAAGGCCTGGAAAACTACCAATGGACCTAGAACTTGGAGTGGTAGAACCGGAGGCAGACGACGCTGTTGAAAACTGGGACGTCAATCGGCAAGAGCAATACAGAAGAGTACAAATCTGTGTAGAGGAAAGTCTTAATAAGGCACGGGAGAAACAGGAAAATGTTTACAACCGAAATGCTCCTGCCAAGCCTTTGATGCCTGGAGAGGTAGTATTAAAAAGAAAAAGAAAGATGCACAAACTGGATAATCAGTGGGAGCAAAACCCTACGTCATACAAGATTCTAAATACGACAACAGAAAAGTTTGTGTCGTCAGTAAAGACGGAGGAAGAACAACAACCACTGTGTCCAGAGATCATTTGAAGTTGTGTCCAGAACACTTAAAGAGTTGTGAAAGGAACCCTGTCTTCAATCAAAGAGAGAAAAAGGAAGAGGTTATACACACAGATCTGGGAGATTTTCCTGCGGATTGGCCCCGACTGGGAGATGCTGTGATAATTCCAGTGTTGCAGTTTTATAAGCCACAAGAGGACGTTCTATCTCCAGTTGTGCCTGTAGTGCCAGTTGAACCCGCTCAGGAGTTACCCCTTCCAGCAACACCTCAACCTGTAGAACCTCAAGATGGATCATCTGAAGCAGCGCCCCATACTATGGGATCCCTGGTGAAGCTGACTCACACCGCCCAGCCATCAGTACGCTTGCCAGATCCATGGAAAGATTAAGGCAGTTCTATGGTTTACCGTTTCATAGTGCAGACAGATCGCAAATTGATATACCTGAAACTACACCACGTAGATCAGAGAGAATCACAAAAGGGAAATTACCCATTAGATATCAGCAATAGTTATGACGAACTGATGTAAATATATTGTGAAAAAGTCTATATATATAAATGTGTTTTTCCCTATTAAGCTTCGTTTACAATGGACTCAGAGGCTGAGGACTGAGCCAGCCCAAAAACTGTATCCTGTAAATAGTTGCACTTTGTGCCTTTTTAATGGTTTCACATGAAACCTTGACTCACCTCTGAACCAAAAACCCGTGTGGTGTGGCACTGAGTGAGGTCTGCATTTGGATGTCCTGCAGCCCACCCAGGACCCACGTTGAAGGTTTGGTGCGGGTCCTTCACAAGTATCTTGTATATATATTTATTAAATGCTATTTGATACTTTTGTATTTCTATATGTAAAATGTTATTGTTCGTAACGTTCAAGGTGTTCTCACCTCCCGGATGGGAAGAAGTTAATGTTTGTTGTTATGCATAAACAAAATTTTCTGTCTTCTTTATATTTTACAGCCCGGGAGTGCTGTCATTTACCATGGGGAATGTGTAGCCCTGGTACACAATACCAGGAGGATGAGTGGAGAGGTAAAGGTTAAGTGTTCTTCATGTCATCATGTACCTTCGAACACGCCCAGTAGGGGTGTGGAAGGGAGTGTGAGTAGGAGAGAGTGTGTCCAGACTTAGGAGAGACAAGACGTCTTAGGGACTCTGCTCTATCTTCAGCTTCAAATTGTGGAGTCTAGTATAGGTACTTTAACGTACCCGAGCCTAGTCAAAGCTGTGCCCCACTGGAAACAGGCTGAAATATCTCCTGAGAACTGAGCAAGTCGAAGGGCAAAAGTGGAAGAAAGCAAGGAAGTGCTATAGGTGAAGAATACCTGCACGAATCTACCGGTTACTGGGGACCGAAGGATCATCTTTGTTTCAAGCAAGGTGATAAGATAACTAGAAATCTACCGGACCCTAGGTCGCGGCGGATAAGCCCAAATAGTCAGTACGTAACTGGGGTCAGAGGGAAGTGAGGACCGTGAGTCAGTGCACGACAATATAGGAAATCATCTTTCTCACAAAAAGGCTCCAACCACAACACTGATCGGGCAGAACAGCTAAAGATAAGCTGGAATTATAGAGGGGACTACGCTTCAAGCTGGTCGTACTCAGCTTCATTGGAGTTAAAGGAGGCCCCTAACTTGCTTAACCGTTTGCCTCAAAGCTCATCCTCCATCAACCCCATCAGCCTCCCTGGGACCTGCTTTACCATTCTGCAAGTAAAGGTATGGAAAGACTTTGACTGTGTGAGACTGAGTTATTACTGCATGCCTGCACAATCCCTACCTAACTACCGACCTGAGGGAAGAGTCCCACCTGTAGGGGACCCGACATCTAGCTGCCTCACCATCCCCTCAGAGATCTACAGCAGCGCTGGTACTAATTACCAGAATACTACAGGTGGCGTCACGAACTGTATATAGTTATCCCCTGTAAATATTCCCCAACAACATACGCCAGACCGCCAGGGCCACAGACCGAGCCACAGCTACCTGTGACAAAATCCCCATAGACTTCTACGGGCTCGGCTCTGAGTACCCCATTGCCCTGGTAACCCACAATTGTGGTGGCGGGTCGACACAGAGACACCTTCTGTGTCTGGACCCTTGTCCAGACTGAATGAGCTCCCTGACTGTGCTCACAAGCACCTACTTCTGGCTTCCTAATCAACACCTGAGTGGATTCAGGTCTGAGCTGCAAGCGTGTACTGAATGGCAGGTGTAGTGACCTTTCTTTACCACCAGGTTTACAAAGCCACACATTTCGCTCATACCAGTCAGCAAGGTACTTAGGTGAAATATACACCTCATTCACCACATATTCCTTCACTGTCTCACAATATATACTGTAAATATACAGCATACAGCCATATACACACAGGAGCTGTGGTTTGGTTAATAGCACAGGTTGCAGCCTATAATATCACTCTGTGGGCACATGAGGTTTCTCCCATTATTTCCTGTCCTTTTACATTGTCATTTTGATATAAATTTAGTGGAAGAAACCAAAACCGTGACCAAGCTGAGCAAAGCTAATGTGCGTGTCTGTTACCTCTGTGACCCACAAGCCGTGCAGCCCCTGAGGAGCGCTCACCCTAGGGTGTGTGTGGTCCGCGTCTGCTCCGAGTTGTCGTCTTACCGTTGCGATCGCTCATCATCTCTGTATTTTCATACAATGAAGCAGAGCTAAATGTAGCATTGATCAGTTTAAAGGGATTGTCCAGGATGTAAAGTGGTTAAAAAAAAAATCTCCCACCTCTCAGCCAATCGGGGGCCGTTTGCTTTGCTGCAGAGGTGTAAAGTACATAATGTGACAGCCGCCCGGGCACTGACCTGTGGGGGGGAGCTGTGTATGTGACTGCATCGCTGCAGCCGAGAGCACAAAGGCCAGAGGTGACCCCCAGAGCAATTGGGGCATTACTGTGTGCAGTAAGGTAGCATAGGGAGGGGGTACATATGGGTTGTTGCCCTGGGTGCAAAATTCTTAGGGTGTGAAATTTTCATGAGAAAAAAAGTAGTTGTAGTGTATATAGTGCCAGAGATGTGGTGCAGTGGAAAAGCCCTAGACTTTTGGCTGGGTGTACCAGATCTCCTGTATTCATACGAGCATGACCCTAAGGCCACGTTCAGTCTTTGGAAGCCAAAACCGGCAATGGAGCAATCGGAGGAAAAGTATAATAGAAACACGTCACCACTTCTGTATTTATCACCCGCTCGTTGTTTTGGCTTACTGATCCTCAGTGTATGACCTGAGGGATCCTGTGGTGGAGCAGGGTGCCATAAGTTCTCTGCCTCACCACTCTCCATGCTGCAGGCTGATGTAGGCCTACGAAACATCCACGTCCTGTATCAGTGACACTGTAATGTCCCTGCTTTGTGCTGCATGTGCAAAGGGGAAAATGGCGCTCAGTCTCTTGCATTTGGTGAGTAAAAACTTTTTTTTTTTTTTTTTTTGTATGAGGTGATGAAAGGTGACATCCATACTTTTTTTTTAAGGGGAGCTCTCAGGGCCCGCTGACATTATTTGTTTTAAGGGAGCACTCGGAGGAGGGGGCATTAATGGATTGAAGGGGGTTACTCATGCTTTATTACTGGGACAGAGGTTGAAATGCTTGCATTGTCTCAGATTCTGACAACTCACTGTGTATGTGTGTATACATACACATGTTTCTGATATCACCAGACCCTACTAGGTGACTTTTCGTGTGAGCACATTATTTGTGCTCTGTGTTTGACACATGCAGTGCAATTTCTATAACCTGCACGTTCGTCTTACTAGTGCAGTGTAGAAGTAGAAAGAGTCCCAGGGCGGCTCCCACTCGCCCTTTTAGGCTGGGATCACACATGCGAGGAAATCGTCCGATGCTCGGGAGTGGAGTGCGCTGCTGCATAGAAATACATGAATATACATATATACTTGAAATATATGAAATATATACATGAAATACTTGAATGTCTTTTTCCAGAGGGACGCCTCTGTCTTATAGCAGAAACTTTTTTTTTTTTGGGGGGGGGCCCCATTTAGACTTTTGCTATGGGGCCCCATGATTTCTATGTAAGCCCCTGCTCTGAAGGCTTCTTCCTGGCTACTTCCCCATTGGATAGTCCGATTTTTTGAGCCAGACGGCACTCCCTTTAGTAGTTCCAGCAGCGGATTAGCAATATGGGTGAAATTCTTCACAAACCTTCGGTAGTACCCGGTAAGCCCCAGAAAGGCCCAAACATCTTTCACTGTCTTCGGTGTAGGCCAGTTCTAAACTTCAGCTATCTTCTCACGTGCAGATCTCACTCCTTCAGCGGAAACAAGGTGCACCAGATACTCGATTTGTTTGCGGAAAAGGTGACATTTTTGGGGCTTCACTTTCAGGCCATGCTTCCACAGTCAACTCAACACTTGTTCAAGCCGCTGGAGATGTTTTTCAAAGGTGACCGCATAGACAATGATATCATCCAGATAGATAAGTGTTGCTTCGAAGTTCAGATCCCCAGGCATCTTTCCATCAATCGCTGAAACGTCCGGGGAGCATTAGTCAGGTCGAAGGGCATCCGATTAAACTCAAACAATCCGATGGGCATTATGAACGCTGTTTTCAGTCGATCGTGTTCAGCCATGGGCACCTGCCAGTACCCGCTGGCCAGATCCAGGGAAGAAAAATACTTTTCCTTTCCCAGGGCAGATAACGACTCCTCGATTCTGGGCAATGGATAGGAGTCCCGCACCGTACATCATTCAGTCGTCTGTAATTGACACAGAAGCGCAGGGTTACGTCTTTTTTCCGGACTAAAACAATGGGAGCCGCCCACGGGCTCTGACTCTCCCATATGACTCCACTCTTCAGCATGTGTACCAGCATCTCCTTTACTTCCTTGTATATTTGAGGCAGCATCTGCTGATATCTCTTCCGGACTGGGGCAGCATTTCCTGTAGGAATTTCATGGGTTATAGCCATGGTGCACCCAAAGTCATCTTTAAGGTGAGCAAAGACCTCCTGGTAACGCTCCAGCACAGCTTCCACCTGTTGCACCTGTTACGGGGAGAGTCCCGTCAGTTTGTTCCACATCTGTTCCAGAATTCGACGACCCTCCTTCAAGCCTCCAGGCGGATGTTCCGGTGTCATTGTGAGAGCTAGGGTCCAGGGGTCCCCTTGCATGGCTGCCAACTGTACGGCCTTTGGTTGTACCAGCTCCTCCTGCACGCCCAGTACCTGAGCCACATCACTCTTAGGTGAGAGGGTGAGGTCTTCTTTTCTCAGGTTAACACACCGCACCACCACATTACCATCATGTACTGTGGCTAAGGTCCAAGCGGCGAGGAGCACCGAGGGTAGCTGATCAATGACGGTTGGCTTTATCTGCACTTCCACCCCATCGAGAGGCGTACAAGCTCGTACTGGCAACATGAGCACAGTCTGACCAGGGGGTAGAATGAGTTTAGCAGCTGCAGGGACTAGCACCTTTACTAGGACCTTCCCTTCGCTTGACGTTTCCTGGGCCTGGGCAACCCGTATCAATAGTTGAAACACCTTCCTCTGGGGGGGGTTCGTGGGCTCCATTGGTCTAGAAAAGCGTCTTTGTGGCTCACTGATCAGGAGGGTTCAGAGTTCCTTCAGCACATTCATCCCCAGAGTCACTGCAGGACCATTGCCAGTGTCTCCGGCAACCAACACGACTCTATTCCGGACCACATCTCTGCTGCACACTGTAATCTGCATCCAGACCACCCCGCGACCGGGATGGGCAGCTGATTGGCTGCCGTCAGCTTGATTACTGAGCCCCATTCTGGCCGTGTCACCTCAGGAAAGTAACATCCAAAATACGTTCCCGGCATGGTGGTTACCTGCGATCCAATATCGACGAGGCAGAGAATGGCTTGCCCATTCATTTCAGCCCATATGAGGGGACTCGTAGAAATTAAACTTTCGGGTCTGCCTTCTCTCCTCCTTGGCCTCTCAGGCTCCAGGCAGCATCTCCCAGCCACAGAGCCCACTAGTTTAATGGCTGCTGAGCTAGGGACCGCCCGAGCCTTGCACACCCTCGGGCATAGTGTTCGGTGTCCTCGCACTTGAAACCAGTCGGATTCCGCTCTGCGCTGAGTTGTCCCATTCCTTGGGAATGCTCAACTAGCAAGTGGGGCTCGGGGTGACTCCTGTCACTAGGCACATTTGGAGCTGCAGTGGGGGCTCTTCTGAGGCTGGACCACTTTACTCGCATGTCCCATATTTCCTTCCGGATCTCTCGGGCCTGCTCTGGTTCTGCCGCGGGCGAACCGGGTACCTCATTGCTCTGGATCATCCCTGCAAAGGTTGCTGTCCCCTGCTCCTGCTCTCTTATGCACGCTTCTGCCTCAACCTCTAAGAAGGTCATACGTGCCCTAGCACGCAAGCGCTCCCGTAAAGCTTCCTTAAGCAACATGTCTCTGAGGCCCACCATGAACTGGTCCCTCAATACCACGTCAGGGGGCTCCACTCCTATTACCCCCACATCATCCCGTCGGGCGATATGCGCATGCAACTCCTGTAGCGCATTAATGTATTGTATCACTGACTCCCCCTCAATTTGGACATGGCTGAACAAGTGCATCCGCAATTCTCCAACATTGGTGGGATCTCCATGCATCTTTTCTAAGATCTGTAACACCTCGGTCAGCATGTCCCGTTCATGAAGGGGGGCAAAACATTACAGAACATCTAGCCTAACCGTCCAGGGTCATCAGAGCAATCTCTGCCTGCATAGCAGGGGTCACGGGATATATCGTTAACATGCCTTTAACCCGCTCGGTCCAGTCCCACATCATGATATTGCTCCCCATAAATTTATGGAGATTGCTGAGCATGGCACCCAGCGGCAAGCTGAACTTTGGGGCTCCCATGACAGTTTAGTCTGCTGCCTCTGCATTTGTGGACTGTATCCTGCCGACTATGGTAAGAAGGTGCGGGAATGCAGTAATGCAGGGATTGCAGAGCAAGGCTGTATAACAATGTTATTTAATTTTAACAAAATAGGAAGGAAATGGTCTCGCAGGGAGTTATTAAACAGTAAACAGTGAACAATAGAAGAAAAAGGGTTAACGCAATAGTCTGTGATTTTAACAGCACTTATCGAGATTTGCTCTGGTCCTCATCCACACACAGTCTGATGAAAGTTAAAGTACCGGCAACGGCCGGCGTGATGTCCTCAGATGCAATTCAACAAATCTCGGTCCAGCTTCTGGCGGCAATGGACGGTCACCAGTTCTGCCTGCTGAGCCCCTAGTCCATAAATCTGTGCAGCCAATGTGGGGAGCGCTGCAGGAGTCTCTGTCCAACACATGTGCAGCTGCGCGTCTATCAGCAATGGGGGGCGCACCTCAGGGTCCTGCATTTGGCAACCGTTCCTCCGGGCGGACACTGCACTCTGCTTAGCTGGGCGCGCTGCGGTCTGCACACTCTCTGTCTTACTGGAGCGTCTGAGTGAGATCTGCCGGGGCTGTCTCTCACACTGCGGAGTACGCCGCACCCATGCCTCCGCTCTCACTGCCGGCGGGAAACTGAGACCTCTTTCCCGCTTTTCCTGCTCTCTGCCCGGCTTAGCCACGCCTCCTCTCTTAAGGTCACGGGACCTGTCCTGTCCCCTATTCCTTCCCCCCGGCAACAGTGGAGGTAGCCTCAACAGTCCCGGACCCGGCATGACGCAGGTACCCGCAGCCCGGCCTTCCTCCTCGTATATGCACAGGTCTAGGACCCATTTATGCTAGCTGATGTCAAGTCAGCGACGAGTGCTGCTCGCCTATATACATGCTGTTTGGTGATTGTTTACAAAGGTCAACGAGCAATGATAGGGACAGGATGATGGCTCATATGATTATTCTGTCTCCATATACATTACATTTTAGAAGCTTGTAATGTATTATTGTTATTAATTATGCATACTTATATAGTGCTATCATATTCTGCAGCTCTTTACAGACATCATCATCATCTCTGTCCCCACTGAGACTCACAATCTAAATTCACAATCAGTATGTCCTTGGAGTGTGGGAGAAAACATGAGAATCCGGAGGGGAACTGAGCAAATATGAGGAGAATATATAAACTCTTTTGTAGGATTTGAACCCAGGACCACAGCACTGCAAAGCCACTGAGCCATTTATTGATGGCAATGTACTGGTAATAACGAAGAATTTTATGCCAGCATAGAAATCAAATCACCCGATGAATGAGCGTTTTCGTTGTGTGATTGATTGCTGGCATGTTTACATGAGCCAATATTCAGGAACAAGCATTTATAAAAACACTTGTTCGTCAATTTTCAACATGTCTTAAAGGGCCATTAGTCTGACATCTCTGAAAACATTTAGTCATTGAGTATTTTGCAGAAAAACTTGCATTGGTATTATTCATGATCTATACCAAATAAACAGGAATTTTAGTCTGCAGAACTGGAACAGGAATTATTTATCCTACTTGCCAAATTTGCAGAAAGTTTAAGATATCACTTTAAAGCAGCATGATAAGTGGTCTAACAATGAACTGCACAGTGAGGTATGAAACGAGATTTAAAGGATCACTAAGTACGGTATATAGTCAGCAGCTTGGTGATGCCAGATTGGGAGAGATTTTTAAGTTTTATGTACAGTAATTAAGCAATTCTGAAACTGAGTGTGAGTGAGGTCCTCAGTTCTTTGTATTAGTTCAGAGGCTGCAGCCACAGATCTATAGCACATGGGGCCCTGCATTGTAGGGGCTACTGACGAGCACCACCAGATGCTTGTCCAAAATCTCCCTCATTTGCTTACCTATGGCCTGCTTTTGAGCACAGTTCAAAGGGTACTGGCATACACAAACTGGTTTGGCATCAGGTTTTACCTGGAAGTCGACAGGCTGAACTGGTAATCTACCCACAGGCCAGAGAGGACCTGAGACAACCTTTCAGGCTCCTCTCCTCTTTTGGCCTCCAGGACCTGAAAAAGATAACGCCAAATGGCTTGGTAAACTGTCTGGATTCCTCATACCTTCCTCAGAAAGTTATTCAGAGTTTTCTTGGGGTCTGGTAAGGTATTACACATGGCTAGAAATTCACTGGGTGTCTTTGGTCTGTATACACTGTAACAGGTGACATTTACAGCGGCCGCAGAGGCCTGTGAGGCATTCACCACTGCTCCCGTAGGTTTCAGCGGGTTAGGCATAGGGGTAGACACATACACCCTAGAGACCAGGGGGTACAGCCCCACCAGAGTATGGGTATGTGGCTTTGGACCTTCACATTGGCTACAACAGTCCCTTTTATAGGGGTTCTGCTGTCTGCACCTTGGGCAGGTCCACTCACCTAGCCAGCATAAGGTAGAGGAGCTGTGGGATCACTAGGTCCCAGGGGTGGGATATGCCCTTTCTTTGTCTGTTCTACCAATTATGGGACACCCTCATATTATATACAGGTTCTTCTAGTGTCTATATTTCCTTATATTCTGTCATGTCACTTGCACAAGTGTGCCAAGTCATCCTTTATGGTTGGCTAGAAATCTTTTCTATATCCACTCATTTAACATACCATGTCTACCTGCTCCCATTCTCCTAAGGAATAACTTGCTACCTTTAGTGGCAAAACTTCCTTTCATGCTTCCTACATTGTGTGGGACACTTCCGGAAGAACTTTTGCATTGTTTAGCCCACATTCAATAGGCAGCTAGGCACCAGTCCGACCAACTATACAAACACCGTTGTTTGTATGTTATGGAGGGTCAGGGTCCGTATGCTGTAGACCCAGGAAATCTATACTACAGATTGCTATACATCAAGGGTAGACGTCTCCACTAGGGATGAACAAACGTGCTCTGTGATACTCGGTTATCACTCGAGTAACATAGTGCTCGGATGTGCTCGTTACTGGCGAGTAATGGGCGGTGCTAGGTGTAAACCTCAAATCCACGCTACACATCTTTGGCGCCTATTACGCAGCCAATAAGCATGCGAGGATTGCCTGTGAGTAACTGTAATGCCGTAGCCATCTTGGTTGCTGCATTACTGTGATTGGCTGGCCATGTGACATCATCAATGGTTATCAAAGGACAGGCGCCGCCCTGCTCGGCACACTGACGCCATTACACAGCTCTGTGACACTTTTTATTGGAGGGAGATAGTGTTTGCCAAGGCCTGTGTGCACAGCATAATGAATGAGAGGCCTGTAGTGTGATACTGGAGCCAA
>JARQOD010013112.1:0-17042 GCA_033576555.1 Oophaga sylvatica
ATATGGGTCCATGGTCTCTTGGGCACAGGCAATGGCATCAACAAACCACTAGAACGAGAGCAAGGCTTGGAGCGAGAGCAAGTCCCGCAGGACTGCACAAATTCCCTGATGTCACGAGACAAAGTAGGCCACCAAAAGGGCTGACTAACCAAGTCTCTGGTACCAAAAATTCCGGGATGACCGGCCAACGCGGAACAATGAATCTCAGACATCACACTCTTTTTCCACTGGTCTGGGACAAACAATTTCCCAATAGGGCAGCGCTCGGGTTTATCCTCCTGACACCCTTCCAGAGCCAGTCTCAAATTGGGCAAGATGGCGGAAAGAACTACACCCTCTTTCAAAATAACAGCAGGATCAGATAACTCAGGAGAGTCCGCAAGGAAACTCCTCGAGAGGGCATCCGCCTTAACATTCTTAGTGCCAGGAAGAAAGGAAACCACAAAATTAAAACGTGTGAAAAACAAGGCCCACCTGGCCTGTCTAGGATTAAGTCGCTTGGCTGATTCCAGATAAACCAGATTCTTATGGTCCGTGAGGACCACCACCTGATGTTTGGCTCCCTCCAGCCAATGTCTCCACTCTTCAAAAGCCCACTTCATGGCCAATAACTCCCGATTACCCACGTCATAATTACGTTCAGTTGGAGAAAATTTTCGAGAGAAAAAGGCACAAGGGTTACTTTTAGAGGTCTCTGGATCTCTTTGGGACAAAACGGCACCTGCCCCAATTTCAGAGGCATCAACTTCCACCTGAAATGGCAGAGAAACATCAGGCTGCCGTAGAACAGGAGCAGAAGTGAATCTCTGCTTAAGTTCCTGAAACGCAGAGACTGCCTCAGGAGGCCAATTCACCACATCAGAACCCTTTTTGGTCAAATCAGTCAATGGTTTAACAACAACAGAGAAATTACCAATAAATTTCCGATAAAAATTGGCAAAACCCAAGAATCTCTGAAGAGCCTTTAATGAAGTAGGTTGGACCCAATCACAGATGGCCTGAACCTTGACCGGGTCCATTTCAATAACGGATGGGGACAAAATGAATCCCAGAAATGAGATCCTCTGTATGCCAAAAAGACACTTTGATCCCTTCACATACAGAGCATTCTCTCTCAAAATCTGTAACACAGTCCGAACATGTTTCACATGAGAGTCCCAGTCATTGGAAAAAATCAAGATATCATCCAAATAAACAATCAGAAATTTATCCACAAAATCCCTGAAAATGTCATTCATGAAGGACTGGAAGACGGAAGGAGCATTAGTGGACCCAAAGGGCATCACTAGGTACTCAAAATGCCCCACTGGGGTATTAAATGCCGTCTTCCATTCATCCCCGTGCTTAATGCGAATAAGGTTATACGCCCCCCTGAGGTCAAGCTTGGTAAACCAAGTAGCACTTTTCACCCTGGAAAACAGGTCAGAAATCAAGGGTAACGGATATTGATATTTCACAGTGATATTGTTCAAGAGACGATAATCAATACACGGCCTTAATGAACCATCCTTTTTGGCCACAAAGAAAAAGCTGGCACCCAAGGGTGAAGAGGATGGTCTGATATGACCCTTCTCCAATGACTCCTTGATATAAGACCGCATAGCGTCATGTTCAGGTACAGACAAGTTAAAAAGGCGACCTTTAGGGAATTTACTACCAGGCACTAATTCAATAGCGCAGTCATAGCTCCTATGGGGTGGCAAGGATTCAGATTTACTTTCGCTAAACACATCAGAAAAATCAGTCAAAAAGTCAGGAACATCCTGATCCTGGGGAGAGGCAGAAAAAACAGGAGTGTTGGCATCAACACATTGGCAGCCCCAACTGGCCACAGACACAGATTTCCAATCCAAAACAGGATTATGAGACTGTAACCAAGGGAAACCCAGTACAATAATGTCATGCAGATTATACAGCACCAAAAATTTGCAACTCTCCTGATGATCAGGTTCAACCCTCATTATCACCTGAGTAGAGAACTGGGGTTTATTCTCAGCCAAAGGGGTAGAATCAATCCCCAGTAGGGGAATAGACTTCCGTAGGGGTATCAAGGGAAACCCACAACGTTTAGCAAAATCAAAATCCATCAGGTTAATAGCTGCTCCCGAATCAACAAAATCCTGAGCAGAAAATGTGGACAGGGAGCAAATCAGGGTAACAGTCAACAGAAATTTAGTCTGAACACTACCCAAGACAACTGAGCGTGCAAAACGTCTTCCCCGCTTAGGGCAGACTGAAATAGCATGAGAGGCGTCACCACAGTAGAAACATAACCCATTGCGCCTTCGAAACTCATGACGCTGTGCCCCAGAAGCCACTCTATCACACTGCATGGGTTCAGAAGCTGGTTCACAAGGCAACACTATTCCACGCATACCTCTACGCTCACGCAAACGTCTGTCAATTTGAATCGCTAATGACATAGAATCATTGAGACCGGAGGGAGCAGGGAAACCCACCATAATATCTTTTACATTCTCTGACAGACCCTTCCGAAAAAGGGCTGCCAAAGCATCATCATTCCATTTGGTCAGGACTGCCCACTTTTGAAATTTCTGACAGTATAACTCAGCGTCCTCAAGCCCCTGATTTAATGCCAACAAGGTTTTTTCAGCTTGATCAGTGACATTAGGTTCATCGTACAATAACCCCAGAGCCAGAAAAAATGCATCAACATTACTCAAAACAGGGTCCCCAGGTGTCAGGGAAAAAGCCCAATCCTGAGGATCGCCGCGCAGGAGAAAGATGAACCTGCTGTGCTGCGTTCCCTGAGGACTTAGGTTTTAAGGCAAAAAACAACTTACAGTTATTTTTGAAATTCAGAAATTTAGCTCGATCCCCCAAAAATAAATCTGGCATGGGAATCCTAGGTTCCACAACTGGCAACCCTGCAAGATAGGTAGCAATACTCCGAACTTCAGTGGCAAGCTGATCCACATGGCCAGACAACTGTGCAAACTCCATTGAAAGAAAAAAAAAATCCTCAGCACCCAGAGAAAAAGAGGGAAATGCAACAAACAGAGAAAAAATATATATATATTTCTGACAACTTCCTTTTTTCTTTTACTATTTTTCCCTTCTGTTGAGTACCATATAATTTTCAGTTTGGCCGGTGATACTGTTATGATTTGGTAGCTGAGGAGAGCAAGCAAAAACGGCAATACACCAGAGAGGTTGGAATCTACTGGATTGCAGTACCCTGACTAACCACCACAACTAAAGGCAGCCGTGTAGCGTACCTACGTTGGTCCTAGATGCCTCGTCACAGCCTGAGAGGTTAACTACACCTAAAGATAGAAAGAGGAAAAGCTATCTGCCCCGGAGCAGATCCCCAAAGAACATAGTAAGCCCCCAAACATGTAATGGCGGTTAGACAAGAGGAAATACAGACACAGACAGAAAATAGTATGAGCAAACGTTGGGGCCCAATCTTCCTAGACAGAAAAGGATAGGAAAGACACTTACTGCAATCCCAAAAAAACCTAAAAAGTACCAACTCTACTAATTGCAAAAACACCTGAGATCACACGACCTCTAACACCTAAATTAGTTCTCTGGTGTAACAAAACTAAGCCGCAGCCATTGAAGAAAAACTGGAAAAGGCAAATGAACAAACAACAGTGGCTCAGACAAACTGAGAGGAGCACAAGTCCCCGGAGGGGACCTGGCTGACCTCCACAAAAGTGCAGGAAACAATGCAAAAAGTAAGCACAAAAATAAAAACAGAAAATGTCTTATCTGAGAGCAGGAGAAGAGGCAAGATTCAGCAAGCTTCCAAGTGAACCAGAAACCACAGTTGAGACAAGAACAATTGATCACCGGCAACCTTGATGGGAGGGAACCTCCCTTATATAAGACCAGTCTGTAACTCCTGATCGCCAATCTTCACAATCTTCATTGAATGGTTCAGTACTGTTTGTAACCACCAGAGGGAGCTTCTGCTCAGAATTCATTTCCAACACATTCACAACATCCCTTACCTCTCGTGAGCGTCGGCTGAGAACCTCACAGCTGATTGCAATTCCCTTACCTCTCGCGAGCGTCAGCTAAGAACCTCACAGCTGATTGCAATTCCCTTACCTCTCGCGAGCGTCAGCTGAGAACCTCACAGCTGATTGCAATTCCCTTACCTCTCGTGAGCGTCGGCTGAGAACCTCACAGCTGATTGCAATTCCCTTACCTCTCGCGAGCATAAGAGAACGCTCTGCTTGCGACGAGCACATTGCCACTCCGGGACTCACCGCGCACTACCACATGTTTCCTGCACAAGTAAATATGGAGGATTTTTTCACTATTTTTTCACCTGGATCGACGAACATGGAATTTATTTGTTGGTGTTATTCTGTCTGCTGTAGTACTCTCTACTCACGGTGAGAGATTGCGATGTCAAATACTTTTTGTCTTATATCTCTATGGTCAGAGCTGGATTCAGTAAGCCTTATTGACCATATGGGGAGGTAGAAAATCTAATAGCATTGATTCCTGATATTTTTTCAGTAGGAGCGGTGGAGTTTTCCCCTACTTAATAAATAATAATAATCTTTATTTATATAGCGCCAACATATTCCGCAGCACTTTACAGTTTAACAGTTTCAAGACACAAGTCATAAGTAACAACGTTAACAATACAATAATTAAAGCAAAATAAGCCGCCCCTGCTTGTGAGAGCTTACAATCTACAATGAGGTGGGGGAAATACAAAGTACAGGTGTGTATATACAATGGTGCATTTACAATGATGGTCCAACCATCTTGAGGGAGTGAGGGATGGATGGAGATAGTGAATGGGCTACACACACACACACATAGAATGACTTTGATTAGTGAATGTGATAGGCCAATCTGAACAAATGTGTTTTGAGGGAGCGCCTGAAACCATGCAAATTGTGGATAGTCCTAATTTCTTGAGGTAGAGCATTCCAGAGGATTGGCGCAGTGCGGGAGAAGTCTTGGAGTCGGGAGTGGGGGGTACGGATTAGTGCAGAGGTTAGTCGAAAGTCGTTTGCAGAGCGCAGCAGTCGGTTAGGCCGATAGATAGAAATGAGGGAGGAGATGTAGGGGGTGCTGCACTGTGGAGAGCTTTGTGGGTGAGAACAAGTACTTTGAATTGGATCCTATAATGAATGGGCAGCCAGTGTAAGGACTGGCGAAGAGCGGACGCGTCCGACTACTGATTAGCCAGATGGATGACCCTGGCTGCTGCATTAAGGATGGACTGG
Source organism: Oophaga sylvatica (assembly GCA_033576555.1). Classification (NCBI taxonomy): domain Eukaryota; kingdom Metazoa; phylum Chordata; class Amphibia; order Anura; family Dendrobatidae; genus Oophaga; species Oophaga sylvatica. The sequence continues at coordinate 5,220 of JARQOD010013112.1, forward strand.
AGAGGGGATAGTCGAGTAATGGGGAGGCCAAGTAATAGAGCGTTGCAGTAGTCCAGGCGGGAGTGGATCAGGGCGACAGTGAGGGTTTTTGTTGTTTCCATGGTGAGAAAAGGGCGGATTCTAGAGATGTTCTTTAGTTGTAGGCGGCAAGAGCGGGCAAGAGATTGTATATGGGAGGTGATGGAGAGATTGGTGTCAACCATAACACCCTACTTCAAGATATACAATGCAGATATATGATTTATGCCATTTAGCGATAAATTTATGATTTTTTTTACTCTGCGCTTTTTGTTTCATTACTATATTGATGAAATGGATACTTTAGTATTATATATGACATTATTTATCCCACATACCCATATGATGTGAAATGTTGATTCATGCTCCGGTTGTGAGTTTTTTTTCCATTATATTTAGTATAATATGTATTCTTATGTTGGAATTTTGTACTCATGTATATATGTTTCTCTTGTTTTCATTTATCAGAGCATTTCCCCTTGAAAAAGGCCAACTAGGCCGAAACGTCGAGGAGTTATACTATGCTTAGCAGCATCTTTGCACATATTTTTTGAGTGTGCATCTTTTTTTCTGTGATGAATTCATGAATATGCAATGAATGAGATACTGAAGTATCGCTTACTGTTTTTCTGGAAAACATACTCCTATCAATAAATGAAAATGCAGGACTATCCAATTCTATTGTGATATTTTCTTCTGAGTGCTCGGGGTACTTTTTTCTTGACTACGTATACATTTTTTCCCTAGTAGCACCGCATACAATACGAGTGTGAACAGGACTTAACTCCTTTTTGATTATTTTCAAGGCCCCCATACCCAGGAGGTGGGGGCGAGACAGATAACACAGAAGGGACAAATTTTTTTAATGGATATGTGGAACACATTAGAGACACGGAAAGACTGGTGAAGTTTTAATCTGAGGGCACCTGGATTAACTATCTCCAGAATCCCCCAATAAAGTTGGGCCCTAATTTCGCAGATGGGACTTTCAACTTCATATTTTTGGAAGATACCCAAACTTTATCGCTTACCTTGAAGAAGGGATCTGCCAAACATTTCCTATCAGCCTTTTGTTTTTGACAAAGTTGAGCCACCCCAATATTCCTTTGAATCTCCCTCCAGACCTCCCTAAGTATCTGTAGGGCCACCTCTACTCCAGGACAACTAGACATCATCCTGGAGAATTCACCAAAATGGGGATGAAAACCATAATTGCTACAAAAAGGTGAGGTTCCAGTGGACTGATTGACCCAACTGTTAAAAACAAGCTCGGCAAGAGGTAAAAATGAAGACCAATCCCCAATTCTTTTACGAAATGCTCTCCAGAAGCTCATAGAATCTCACGGCTTTCAATATAACCTCTATGTTAATGACACACAGATCTACATCTCTGGACCAGATATCACCTCCCTACTAACCAGAATCCCTCAATGTCTGTCCGCTATTTCATCCTTCTCCGCTAGATTTCTAAAACTTAATATGGACATAACAGAATTCATTATCTTTCGCCCAGTCCCACAAGCTCGCTGCCTTGGGGTTATCCTTGACACTGATCTCTCTTTCAAGCCACATATGCAAGCCCTTTCCACTTCCTGCCAACTTCAGTTCAAAAATATTTCATGGATCCATACATTCCTCAACCAAAAATCTGCAAAAACCCTAGTCCATGCCCTCATCATCTCCCGCCTTGACTACTGCAACCTCCTGCTCTGCGGCCTCCCCTCTAACACTCTCGCACCCTTCCAATCTATTCTAAACTTTGCTGCCCGATTAATCCACCTGTCCCCTCGCTATTCCCCGGCCTCTCCCCTCTGTCAATCCCTGCCCTGGCTCCCCATTACTCAAAGACTCCAGTTCAAAACCCTAATCATGGCATACAAAGCCATCCACAACCTGTGTCCTCGGTACATCTGTGACCTCGTCTCCTGGTACTTACCTACACGCAACCTCCGATCCTCACAAGATCTCCTTCTCTACTCCCCTTTTATCTCCTCTTCCCACAATCGCATACAAGATTTCTCCTGCGCATCCCCCCTACTCTGGAACTCTCTACCACAACATATCGGACTCACGCATACCATGGAAACCTTCAAAAACAACCTGAAGACCTACCTCTTCCGACAAGCCTACAACCTGCAGTAACCACCGATCCGCCAAACCGCTGCACAACCAGCTCTACCCTCGCCTACTGTATCCTCACCATCCCTTGTAGATTGTGAGCCCTCGAGGGCAGGGTCCTCTCTCCTCCTGTACCCGTTGTGACTTGTATTGTTTAAGAATACTGTACTTGTATTTATTATGCATACTCCTCCTCACATGTAAAGCGCCATAGAATAAATGGCGCTATTATAATAAATAATAATAATCTGGAGACAAATTGCACCCCTCTGTCAGATACAATGTTCAGAGGGATTCCATGCAATCTTACCACATAATTAATAAACATGTGTTTCAGGAGAAAACAGAGGAGCAACCAGGTGAATCAAGTATAATTAATTTTTATTCAAGAGTTCATAATAAAGAGTATGTCACAATAAATATTGCAGAGACAAAGCAAAATGGAATCAGATATACCACAGGAAAAACGCCCCACGGTGCTAATACATGCATGAAAAAGCATATAAGGATAAGAACATGTTAAAGTGCTAGTGCATAATTATTGAATGCATTGTACATGGAGAAGTTGCTGGTGGATAGGTCCACAATATCAGTTAAAGCATAAATATCCGTATAAAAACAGGACCAAATAACACCAAAAACTTACCAAAGAGTATGAAGCACCGTGGGTATCCCTGGGTAGGTAAGAACAGACCCCGACGCGCGTTTCGAGTGCAGGAGTTCCCCTTGAGAAAGCAGGGTGCTTCCTGTACGCGAAACACGCTTCGGGGTCTGTTCTTACCCGGCCCAGGGACACCCACGGTGCTTCATACTCTTTGGTGAGTTTTTGGTGTTTTTTGGTCCCATTTTTATACGGATATTTATGCCTTAACTGATACTGGACCTATCCACCAGCAACTTCTCCATGTACAATGCATGCAATAATTAGGCACTAGCACTTCAACATGTTCTTATCCTTATAAGCTTTTTCATGCATGTATTAGCACTGTGGGGCGTTTTTTCTGTGGTATATCTGGTTCCATTTTGCTTTGTCTCTGCAATATTTATTGTGACATACTCTTTATTATGAACTCTTGAATAACAATTAAATATACTTGATTCACCTGGTTGCTCCTCTGTTTTCTCCTGAAACACATGCCTTCTTTGAGCGAGTGTTTTTTCTTCCCGTTTTGGACTATTGGTATTGTACCAACCGGCATAATTGCCACTGGTTTTTTTTTGTGTACAATAATTCATAAACAGCCTGGAAAGTTTCAGCATTAGGTAACTCTGATAATGGAACCAAGTGAGCTTGTTTACTGAATCGGTCAAGCACCACCCAAATAACAGTCTTCCCTAAATACAAAGGCAAATCAGTAATGAAATCCATGGAAAATGAGTTCACGGTCTTTCTGGAATCGGCAGTAGAACCAATTCCCTGGTTGGCCGATTATGACAGACTTTACATAAGTTTCACAAGCAGATACAGAAAGAGTCTAACAATAGCTTTCCGTGTAGCTGGGACCCCAGGATGACCACTGAAGATGGAATCATGAAACTCCTGCAATAGACGTAATCTTAGATATACTGGCACAAATAATTTGCAATGTAGAGTAGTTGAAAGAGCCAACGGGTGGGCTTTACGAATCTGCACATCCAACTCCAAGGATGCCATAGACACCACAATACTCTGAGAAAGAATGGAGAATGGAGATTCTGGGGGAGAAACTGAATCAAGGCTGCGTGATAAAGCATCAGCCTTCACATTCATGGCCCCTGGCCTCAGGGCTGCCACTAGGAATTTCGGGGCCCCCTTGAGACTCCGCCCAGCCTCCACCCCAGCCCCGCCTCCACCCCTTGAACTATCCACAGTCAAAAGATTTTTTAAGCCACCACCATGACAAGGTAGATTTTTTTGGCCGGGCCCTACTCTACTCTAACCCATTAAACATTTGTTCAAATATCCAATACAATTTAGGTATATGTTTATTTATTTTTCAATTTTTAAAATGACCAATAATATCACATACAGTGGACAAATACCACCGCACCATGACTAGATGTAGCGCCCGCGTCCCTGCCTGCTGCCAGACAGGGACGTCGCTCTCCTCACCTGCGCTCAGCGTCCTCAGTGCTCCCAGCCCCCTCTGCGCCTATGGCGTCCCTCCTTCCGCCCTGCTGGTCCCGCGCGCTCCTTCCCTGCTACTGGCCTTAGGCGCGCGCCCGCACCCTCCCCCGCTCTTAAAGGAGCCGCGCGCATTTTCCAAATCAGTCTCCAGCCAATGCTGGAGGACTCCACCCTATATTAAGGGCTTCCTCCTTAATGTAGGTGCCCGAGCAATGTTGTTCCTGTGCAGTCTAACTCTGTTTCAGCCATCAGCTCCTGATTCCAGTTACCTGCCTGTTACCTGTCGGCTTGCCTGTCTGCCATCCGTCTGCAGTTCCATCCAGAGGTTCGGACGTCATCTGCAGAGATCCCCGGCTCTTGCCTGCTCACCTAGGAGCGATCATCTGCCATCCGACTGCAGCTCCATCCGGAAGTTCGGACATCATCTGCAGAGATCCCCGGCTCTTGCCTGCTCACCTGGGAGCGATCATCTGCCATCCGACTGCAGCTCCATCCGGAAGTTTGGACATCATCTGCAGAGATCCCCGGCTCTTGCCTGCTCACCTGGGAGCGATCATCTGCCATCCGACTGCAGCCTACCTGGAGGCTCCACCATATCAGGTCGTATATACCTGCCTGTCTAGAGACTGCCTGGTCACTTGCTGTGACAACCTGCCTGTCTAGAGACTGCCTGGTCACTTGCCATGACAACCTGCCTGCCCAGAGTCTGCCTGGTCACTTGCTGTGACAACCTGCCTGCCTGGTCACTTGCCGTGACAACCTGCCTGTCCCAGAGACTGCCTGGTCACTTGCCGTGACAACCTGCCTGCCCAGAGACTGCCTGGTCACTTGCCGTGACAACCTGCCTGCCCAGAGACTGCCTGGTCACTTGCCGTGACAACCTGCCTGCCCAGAGTCTGCCTGGTCACTTGCTGTGACAACCTGCCTGTCTAGAGACTTCCTGGTCACTTGCCGTGACAACCTGCCTGTCCAGAGACTGCCTGGTCACTTGCCGTGACAACCTGCCTGTCCCAGAGACTGCCTTGGTCACTTGCCGTGACAAGCTGCCTGTCCAGAGACTGCCTCGGTTACTTACCGTTACAACCTGCCTGCCCAGAGACTTCCTTGGTCACTTGCTGTGACAAACCTGCCTGTCCAGAAACTATCTATATCCTCTGCCGTGAATCCCTGCCCTTTTCCCAGGTGCCACCCGCTCTCTTACAAGTAAGATCTCTTGTATAATAAAGCTTTGTGGTTCCACCAACCTGACCTGTCTCGTCAGTAGTTCCACCCACCAGACCCGTTACAGTTTGCTCGGGCCATGGAACCCGGTGGCACCCAAACCCCTTCACTCCCGGAACTGTGTCATGAGCTGTCTCGCCAGAGGTCTCAACAGGAGACCATCCTGGGTCACCTGCGGAACGTCAAATCCCGTCTGGACACTCTGAAATCATCACTTGCAACCATCGCTGGAGCCATGACTCATAATCCGTCAGTCCCGCTGATTCCCAATTCCGTGGTTTCCATTCCCGGACCCCGACTGTCAGCTCCTCCTAGGTTTGGAGGCGATCCTGCTCTGGCTCGGGGTTTCATTAATCTGTGCACCCTGCATTTTGAACTCCTGGCACACCAGTTTAACTCTGACCGGGCCAAAATTGCCTTCATCATGTCCCATCTCACCGGAGAAGCCCTGGCCTGGCTTAATCCTCTCTGGGAGAGAGAGGATCCTCTGGTATCTGACCTGCCTGCTTTTCTCTCGGCCTTCCGGAAGGTATTCGACGAACCTGGACGGAAGACTTCCTCTGCATCATCTCTGCTGCGTCTCCGTCAGGAGAGTCTCACCGTTGGTCAATATGCCATACGGTTCCGGACTTTAGCCTCAGAACTAGCTTGGGACAATGAAGCTCTAATTTCGGTCTTCTGGGAGGGTCTGTCCGGCCGTATTAAAGACGAACTTGCCGGTCGGGATGTCCCAACCTCTCTAGATGATTTAATAAATCTTGCCAATCGAATTGATCTACGGTTCCAGGAACGAGCCAAAGAGATCACCCGTAAAAAAGAATTTTCCCATCTTGCACCCTCGTGTCAGAGATCTATAACCTCTTCCGTTTCTCCTCAGGTGCACACTGCTGAGCCTATACAGGTCGACCAGACCAAGATGGTCAAAGCCCGTCAGGACTCACGCCGTGCCGAGAAAAGTTGCTTCTACTGCGGCAGTAAGGAGCACTGGATCCAAACCTGTCCGGAGAGGTCGGGAAAACGCCTGTGTCTAGGTTCGCTCGGAGAGGTCAATCTAGACAAAAATAAATCCTCTTCATCCCTGCTGCTGTCGGTTTCAATTCTGATCGGTAAGAACCGCCACTTCGAAATGGCCCAACTTGATTCTGGAGCAGCTGGGAATCTCGTGTCACAGGCTCTAGTAGAGAAGTATCACATTCCCACCAAACCTCTTGTTGAACCTGTATCTGTTGCTGCTGTGGATGGGGGCCTCCTACCTCGTCCCATCCGACTTATCACCGAAGTCATAACCCTGCAGGTGGGAATGTTGCATTCTGAGAGCATCTCATTTCATGTTCTGCCTGGACTCTCTCATGCTTTCTTACTAGGTCTGCCTTGGCTCCAAAAACATGCACCTGTGCTCGACTGGCAGAATGGAGAGGTTCTTCGCTGGGGACAGGACTGTCATAAAACGTGTCTGGTGCCTGTTCATCCTGTCTATTCTTCTCCTACACCTGCTAATCTACCTGGACTCCCGATTCCATATTGGTCATTTGCTGATGTCTTCAATAAAAAGGAGGCAGAGACATTACCCCCGCATAGACCATATGATTGCCCGATTGACCTGTTACCCGGTACTACGCCTCCCCGTGGGCGTATTTACCCGTTGTCTGCTGCTGAGACCAGGTCGATGTCCGAATATATCGAGGAGAACTTAGCAAAGGGATTTATCCGGAAATCTACCTCCCCAGCGGGAGCAGGTTTCTTCTTCGTTAAAAAGAAAGACGGATCTCTCCGTCCCTGTATTGACTACAGAGGCCTAAATTCGATCACGGTGAAGAATAAGTACCCTCTTCCGCTCATTCCAGAACTGTTTGATCGTCTTAGAGGGGCTAGAGTCTTCACCAAACTAGATCTTCGTGGAGCATACAACCTGGTTCGTATCCGTCGAGGAGATGAATGGAAGACGGCATTCAACACCCGGGACGGCCACTACGAGTACTTGGTGATGCCCTTTGGTCTCTGTAATGCTCCAGCAGTCTTTCAGGAGTTGGTCAACGACATCTTCCGGACCTCCTCTATTCCTGCGTTGTGGTGTACCTTGACGACATCTTGGTCTTCTCTCCGGATCTTCAGTCTCACCGGAGGGATGTTCGTCAGGTTCTGCTCAGGCTCAGGCAGAATCACCTCTTCGCCAAATATGAGAAGTGCCTCTTTGAGCAGACATCGCTTCCGTTTCTGGGCTACATCATTTCTCAGACAGGCTACGAATGGATCCGGAGAAATTGTCTGCCATCGAGAAGTGGCCCCGACCGGAGGGGTTGAAGGCCATTCAGCGGTTCCTGGGATTCGCCAACTATTACCGTCTCTTCATACCGCACTTCTCTTCCAGGACTGCTCCAATCTCAGCGCTCACTCGCAAGGATGCTAACCCCAAACAGTGGACGACCGAAGCAGAGGAGGCCTTCCTTTCTCTGAAACAGGCCTTCTCTTCCGCTCCAGTGCTGCATCGCCCGGATGGCAACAAGCAGTTCTTCCTGGAGGTGGACGCTTCCTCTGCTGGAGCCGGAGCGGTTCTTACCCAAAAATCGCCATCCGGGAGGATGGTGTCCTGCGGTTTCTTCTCCAAACTCTTCTCCTCCTCCGAGCGCAACTACTCCATAGGAGATCGAGAGTTATTGGCCATTAAGTTGGCATTGGAGGAGTGGCGTTACCTACTCGAAGGGGCTCTTCATCCGGTAATCATCTACACGGATCACAAAAATCTGGCATACCTCCAGCAGGCACAGAGACTTAATCCTCGCCAAGCCCGGTGGTCCTTGTTTTTTGCCCGCTTCGATTTTCTTTTGCATTTTTGCCCAGTTGACAAAAACGTCAAGGCGGATGCCTTGTCTCGGTCTTTCCTGGTGTCGGATCTCGAAGATGAGCCTAAACATATCATCGATCCCGCCAGAGTGATGCAGGTGGCTCCCGTGAGTCTAAATCGTCTCCCTCCTGGTAAGACGTTCGTATCAGAAACCGATCGGAAGAGAATCCTACATTGGGGTCACTCGTCTAAACTCGCTGGCCACGCTGGTCAAAAGAAGACCCTCCAACTCATTACTCGGCATTATTGGTGGCCTACCCTGCACAAAGACGTAATAGACTTTGTTTCTGCCTGTGTTTCCTGTGCCCGCAACAAAGTTCCGAGACACCTGCCTACCGGCCGTCTTCTTCCGCTTCCTGTACCCGCTGCCCCCTGGCAGCATATAGCCATGGACTTCATAACAGATCTGCCCGTCTCTGCCGGTTGTACGGTCATTTGGGTGGTCGCTGACCGCTTTTCCAAGATGGCTCACTTCATTCCTCTGCCAGGTCTTCCGTCTGCACCCGAGTTGGCTAAAGACTTTATCCGCCACATCTTCCGTCTTCATGGTCTGCCTCGTCACATTGTGTCGGATCGTGGGGTTCAGTTCACCTCACGTTTCTGGAGAGCCACTTGTAAGTTGCTAGAAGTCACCCTGGATTTTTCCTCCGCTTACCACCCACAGTCCAATGGACAAGTTGAACGAATAAATCAGAATTTGACCAGTTATCTTCGACACTTCGTTAATGCCCACCATTCTGACTGGGTGGAGCTCCTGCCTTGGGCCGAATTCTCCTACAATAATCATGAGAGCGAATCTTCCACCAAGTCTCCGTTTTTTGTAGTCTTCGGTCAGCACCCTCGGATCCCTGTCCCTGTTTCCATCTCTGTGGACAATCCAGCTGCGGAATCTCTGGTTAGAGAATTCTCCTCCATCTGGGAGAGTACCCGGTCCGCACTCATTCAGTCATCCGAGCGCATGAAAAGACATGCTGACAAAAAACGTCTGGATCCTCCTCAATTCCGTCCTGGGGACAAAGTCTGGCTTTCGTCCAAATATGTTCGACTCAAAATTCCGTCCTACAAGTTAGGTCCTCGGTTCATCGGTCCTTTTGAGATCATCAGTCAGATCAATCCGGTGTCCTATAAATTGAAACTCCCGGCCAATTTGAGAATTCCTAATTCTTTTCATGTATCTCTCCTCAAACCTGTGGTTCTTAACTCTTTTTTTAAGTCTACAGGTACACCTCCTGCTCCAGTGTCTGCTGATGATGAATTTGAGGTAGAGAACATTCTGGCCACAAAAAGGGTAGGAAGAAAGACTTATTTTTTGGTGGATTGGAAGGGGTTTGGTCCTGAGGAGAGAACTTGGGAGCCTCGGGAGAACATCCATGCCCCTCTTATCCTAGCTAAATTTCTTTCTGGCCTAAAGAAGGGGGGGCCTAGAGGGGGGGGTACTGTAGCGCCCGCGTCCCTGCCTGCTGCCAGACAGGGACGTCGCTCTCCTCACCTGCGCTTAGCGTCCTCAGTGCTCCCAGCCCCCTCTGCGCCTATGGCGTCCTCCTTCCGCCCTGCTGGTCCCGCGCGCTCCTTCCCTGCTACTGGCCTTAGGGCGCGCGCCCACACCCTCCCCCGCTCTTAAAGGAGCCGCGCGCATTTTCCAAATCAGTCTCCAGCCAATGCTGGAGGACTCCACCCTATATTAAGGGCTTCCTCCTTAATGTAGGTGCCCGAGCAATGTTGTTCCTGTGCAGTCTAACTCTGTTTCAGCCATCAGCTCCTGATTCCAGTTACCTGCCTGTTACCTGTCGGCTTGCCTGTCTACCATCCGTCTGCAGTTCCATCCAGAGGTTCGGACGTCATCTGCAGAGATCCCCGGCTCTTGCCTGCTCACCTAGGAGCGATCATCTGCCATCCGACTGCAGCTCCATCCGGAAGTTCGGACATCATCTGCAGAGATCCCCGGCTCTTGCCTGCTCACCTGGGAGCGATCATCTGCCATCCGACTGCAGCTCCATCCGGAAGTTTGGACATCATCTGCAGAGATCCCCGGCTCTTGCCTGCTCACCTGGGAGCGATCATCTGCCATCCGACTGCAGCCTACCTGGAGGCTCCACCATATCAGGTCGTATATACCTGCCTGTCTAGAGACTGCCTGGTCACTTGCTGTGACAACCTGCCTGTCTAGAGACTGCCTGGTCACTTGCCATGACAACCTGCCTGCCCAGAGTCTGCCTGGTCACTTGCTGTGACAACCTGCCTGCCTGGTCACTTGCCGTGACAACCTGCCTGTCCCAGAGACTGCCTGGTCACTTGCCGTGACAACCTGCCTGCCCAGAGACTGCCTGGTCACTTGCCGTGACAACCTGCCTGCCCAGAGACTGCCTGGTCACTTGCCGTGACAACCTGCCTGCCCAGAGTCTGCCTGGTCACTTGCTGTGACAACCTGCCTGTCTAGAGACTTCCTGGTCACTTGCCGTGACAACCTGCCTGTCCAGAGACTGCCTGGTCACTTGCCGTGACAACCTGCCTGTCCCAGAGACTGCCTTGGTCACTTGCCGTGACAAGCTGCCATATTACCACCACATAGTGACCAAATAATAGCACATACAAGGAACAAATACCACAACACCATGTCCACACCACATATTACTACCATATGGTGACCAATAATACCACATACAAGGAACAAATACCACCACACCATGTCCAGACCACATATTACCACCATATGGTGACCAATAATATCACATACAAGGAACAAATACCACCACACCATGACCAGACCACATATTACCACCACATAGTGACCACATAGCACATACAAGGAGCAAATACGGCCACACCATGGACCGACAACATATTACCACCACATAGTGACTGAACAATACAATACTGATACAGTGTCTGTGTACAAGTAATAGTGATCACCAGTGACATTATACACAGGAGCTCTGTATATAGTGTATAATGTAAAGGTAATACAGTGATCACTGGTGACATTGTACACAGGACCGCTGTATATAGTATACAGTGTATAGTGTCAGTGTATAGGTAACACGCTGACTCACCAGTGACGTCTCTAGGTGAAGTCTTTCATCTTCGCTTTTAATCTTCATCCAGCACAGACCGCCATCACTTCTTCCAGCCAGGGCTCATCTCTGCAGGAAATAACACAGTTATCTAGAGAACCACTTGCAGAACACATTACTTATTTTTTTCCCAAATTGTAAACTACACCAGATGAAGAAAAAAAAGTCAACAGTGTCGCACAGTAATAGGACCGCCCTCCCATTTATAACAGTATCCTCAAAAAATAAAATAAATACATCACTGCAGTAATAATATCCCTAAATTTGCCCCTATTGTAATAATATCTCCCATCCTGGCCCCTGTGTGTCTCATTTCTGGCTCCAGCCATATGTTCTCCTATCCTGCCACCATGTGATGTCCCATCCTGTCCCATCTGTCCCCATTGTATCCATCCAGCCCCATGATCCTGCACCATCTGTCTCCATCCTGCCTCATGATCCTGCCC
>JARQOD010013113.1:0-17041 GCA_033576555.1 Oophaga sylvatica
CTTAATTTCCTTCTATGACAGAATCACTGACTGGGTGGATCAGGGAAATGCTGTAGATATAGTATATCTTGACTTCAGCAAAGCATTTGACAAAGTATCTCACACAATCCTTATTGAAAAAATGACTAAGTATGGAATGGACAAGGCAACTGTTAGGTGGATTCATAACTGGCTTAGTGATCGGACTCAAAGAGTCGTCTTAAATGGCTGCACATCCAGTTGGAAGAATGTCTCAAGTGGGGTACCACAAGGCTCTGTTTTGGGCCCTGTATTGTTCAACATCTTTATCAATGATTTAGATGAAGGAATTGAGGGTAAACTGATCAAATTTGCTGATGACACAAAGCTAGGAGGGGTAGCTAATACTAGAGAAGAGAGAGAGAGGATTCAAAAAGATATAAATAAACTGGAGCAGTGGGCAGCAACTAACAGAATGATTTTTAACAGGGAAAAATGCAAAGTACTACATCTGGGCAATAAAAATGAAAAAAGCAGATACAAAATGGGAGGAATAGGGCTAAGTAACAGCACATGTGAAAAAGACTTGGGTATACTAATTGATCACAGACTGAACATGAGTCAACAGTGTGATGCAGCAGCAAAAAAGGCAAATACAATTCTAGGATGTATCAACAGAAGCATACAGTCTAGATCACGTGAGGTCATTATTGCCCTCTACTCCTCTTTGGTCAGACCTCATCTGGAATACTGTGTCCAGTTTTGGGCACCACATTTTAAAAAAGACATCAACAAACTGGAGAAGTTCAAAGAAGAGCCACCAGAATGGTGACCGGTCTGCAAACCATGTCCTATGAGGAACGGTTGCAGGATTTGGGAATGTTTAGCTTGCAAAAAAGAAGACTGAGAGGAGACTTAATAGCTGTCTACAAATATCTCAAGGGCTGCCACATTGTAGAAGGATCATCTTTATTCTCATTTGCACAAGGAAAGACTAGAAGCAATGGGATGAAACTGAATGGGAGGAGACACAGATTAGATATTAGAAAAAACTTTTTGACAGTTAGGGTGATCAAGGAGTGGAACAGACTGCCACGAGAGGTGGTAAATTCTCCTTCAATGGAAGTCGTCAAACAGAGGCTGGACAGATGTCTGGGATGATTTAGAGAATCCTGCTTTGAGCAGGGGGTTGGACCAGATGGCCCAGGAGGTCCCTTCCAACTCTACCATTCTATGATTCTATACCCAGAGGACACCATATATACTAGGGGGAGTACAATTAGGAGAGTCACTTGTAGAGAAGGATCTGGGTGTACTTGTAGATCACAGACTAAAACACAGCAAGTAAGGTCAATCAGCAGCTTCTAAAGCCAGCAGGATATTGTTTGTCATATATTAAAAGAGGCAAGGACTCATGGGACAGGGGCTAATACTAATAATACGACCACATTACAAAGCATTAGTGCGACCCCATCTGGAATATGCAGCTCAGTTCTGTGCACGAGTGCTTAGAAAGGATGCCCCAGAGCTAGAAACGAAGACCCAGAAAACTGATAAGGAACATGGAGGATGTTGGTTATTTAGCCTTAAGAACAGACAACTAATGGGGCATTACCAACTTGTACAAGTACATAAATGGCCTATACAAAATGTATGGTCAAAAACCTGTTTTATTGAAAACTCCCTTCAGAAGACAAAGGGGCACTCCTTCTGTTTAGAGAAAAAAAAAGGTTAAATCTCCAGAGGAGACAATACTTTTATACCATGAGAACTATCAATCTGCGGAATAGTGAACCTCAGGAGACGGTCACAGTGGGAACCATTGGTGATTTCAGAAAAGGTGCAGATTTTTTTTTTAGAAAAAAAACCATAAATACTTGTATACATGTGTAAGAGTTTTCATTCTGAATGTTGATCAACTGGAGATCAACTTTTAGGGCAGGCCGAATCATTCATTATGGATTTATCTATGCCTCTTCCCTTTATCGTCTCCTTCCCTTTGCCAAACTTGATGGACTTTTGTCTTTACCGTATTATGTATGAATCTTAATACATAATTATAAAACTGTTACGAGAGTCCAGAGCATACTAGATTCTAGAGTACCAAAAAAATAAACCGTGATTTATCAGACCGGGCACCTTTGGCGGTAGGCTTTGACACTAGTCTTTGATGGCCAACAGGAAGTTTTGCAGTACTTTGTGTTTCAGTAGCTTTTCTGTGGGGTCCGACCAGACTGTCCTTCACTCTGCATGAATTTATCACCCTAATGCCGGATGTTCAGCTTAAGCAGAGGTGATGCGAATCGATTCATAGGGTCGAGTCCATCGGCCTTATCAGTAATCTGTGGCTGTTGGAGAACCTCCTTGCTCCTGGCATCTGTTACTCTATTTTTGATTAGCCAGCTTGGTATGATGTCATATGTGCCCACGTCACAACGATGATGTAATGCCAGGCTGGCTAATCAAAAGAAAAGCCACAGAGAGTAGGGGGAAGTAGTCGATTCTCTGATATCCACATATTACTGACCTGGATATGGTCCTTCAAATTATTTTGCACCAACTCTCTTGTTGTCAACTCTTCAGCAAGTAAGTGTTACGAACAGCAATTTTCAATGCAGAATATAAGTTTACTTGGAGAAATGTGTAACTTTCCACAGAGGAGTACAAAATCTTGATGTGTCAGAGTGGAGGTGGGAGACTATTTTCTGCTATTAAATATTAATGCAGCTGGGCCCACGAGGAATCGCAGCAGTCCTGTGTCTTGAGCTGAGGATAGATTGAGGAGATTACTCTGTCTATTCTCAGAGTTTAGATTTTATTCCTTCCCTTTAAGGCCAGGATCACACATGCGAGAAACATTGGCGAGTCTCGCATGTGAATTCCCAGCACTGGCGCCGGCACTCGGAGTGGAGCGAGCGGCTGTGTGGCACCCTGAGGGTCCAGTCACCACAGAGATGTTGCATCTTATCCAGAGGTGTGACACCTGACTCTCAGGTAAGGAGGAAGCACCCCATTGACTCCATCATCGCATCCACACACATCATGCCAGTGCTGAGCATCAGGCTGGTTAGGAAAGGGTGTAGAAGTGGGTGGATGGAGCCAGCTGCAGCATGAGGCAGCAGCCTGTTAGTCTAGAGTTTCAGTTTAGAGACAAGCAGGCAGTGAGTGGGTACTGGCCTGGCCTGCTGCTCCTCTGAGTTCACCTCAGGGAGCCGTGCTAAGAGAGCGAACGGGTCCTGGGCCGAGACGACCTCACAAGTCGTAGCCCATTGCTAAGGAGGACCAGGCGAACATCGGGGAACGGTCCCTAGACTAGTGGGAAGTTCAGCTCCGCTAGTAACACCGAGAATAGTGGGTCTCTTCAAGGGCCACTAGCCACCATAATCTCACCAGGAGGAAGCTTAGGGGTCAAGTACATGCAGAGCATCGGGTACAAGATTGATCTGTGATCTGAAAGGGCCTAATACTACCTCGTCCGAGGGCTCTGTGGTGGCGGGTGCATGGAAGTAAGGAGTGTAGCACCAAGAGAAGAAGCCGGAAAGGAACATAAAGGGAGTCTTTGGGAGTGTGACCAATCTACCTGAGGGTTGCTGGACTACTCACTGGAAGGACACAGTGCCTGGCTGGACTCTGTATAGCGCTTAACAGACTGTGAGTAAACCTTTGAAACTGCAACAGAACTGTTTCCCTGATTCTTCCAGCGACGCACACTCCACACTGCTACATCTCTCTGTACCATTGCTATACCTTACATCTACCTGCCCTGGAAGGATACAGTCTTACCTGTAGAAGACTTATCATCTAGTTGCACAACACCATCCCTTCCAGATGACCTGCACAGCAGCGCTGGTCACCCTGACCAGGTACTACAGGTGGCATCACAACAAACTACACGAACACTAATCCCCTGTAAATACTTCCCCATTTTTAGTGAGTGCCCAGGGACACGGACCGAGCTGCAGCTACCGTGACATCCCCCATAGAAGTCGACGGGCTCTGTGCCGAGTACCCCATGGCACTGGCGGGCGGCTCATCTTTGGCGTCACAAACAGGATTCTGAAGCTCGTGAAACGCGAGTCCTGTGTGCCTAAATTGACTGTTTTTGTGCTAAAGACTGTATTTGTGTCATGTGTGCATTGCCACGAAGATCGTCGCGGTTGCACATTTTGACTTCTCACAGCTGAGTTGCTGTTTCTTTGTGTTTGGCAGCTAGTGAGTTAATTCTGTCTGTGCTCGGTGCTGGGACTGGGTGCAGTTTCTCCCGGCTGCAATTGATTATTTGTTGATTGGTTTCCTTTAAATTCCTGGTTGTCTGCTTTGGGAGTTGCCAGTGAAATCCTTCATGCAGACCACAGATAGGAATGAATCTGTATAGACTTAAGTTGAGAGCTCCTTAGCTGTTTTAAGCTCAACTTACTTAGAGTTTATTTCCCAGACCATTTATGTTCCTTCGGTGTTTGAGTGTGTATGCAAGTGAGTGCTATCCTGTCTGTCTTATATGTCTAATCTGTGTATTTAGCTGAGATCAGCCCATATCCCTTTGGTGGTAATCAGGATCCTTCTTAGGACTGATTACAGGGTTCAGGGTCTGACAGGAGACAGGGTTAGGCTGGAGACTTGGACCTCTGAACCATTATCAGTACCTCCAAGGTAATCGATTAGTTAGGACCCCAGTGTAGGGTCAGGTTAGACCCCGGTCCTCCTCTTTCCTGTTACAGCTCATCAAGTCCTCAAGATTAACCCTGAGTTCAACTATATCGTTTCTGCACATCAAGTCCTCAAGATTAACCCTAAGTTCTGCAGAGATTGTGTCAGGTAAATCTATTTTATACTTACATTCTGATGTTGCTAAACTATATGTTGTATAGAGTGTGGTTCCTGTATAAATAGTTTACTGACATTGTATTCATATCATTAGACAGCGTGACAATTTGCCATTTTTGTGAACTTTGCCGCCATTTGCCGCCATTTTGCCGCCATATTCGCGCCAAGAGGCGCTGGTGAAGAAGGAGGGCGTGAATTCGTGGGCGTACACTCACTCAGTGGCGCGAAAATAATGGCCGCCCAGTCTAAGTGCTACTGCAATGTCAGATCATGCCCCACAGCCATGGAGTTCCGCCTCCTCATCCTCCTCAATGGGCGGAAAAGAACGCGAAGGTCCCGCCTCCATACAAAAGACAGGGCCTCTCCTGATGCAAATTTGAGATGTGACTTGGACGAGATGGCGACTGGGAGTGAGCTGCCGTGGGAGGGGATGGAGGAGTCGAACCTCTCCCCCCACGAAGGAGAGCTGACCGCCCCAGAGCCACCGGTGGCCACCCAGCCCGAGAGCACCCTTACCGCGGAGGATGCATTGAAAGGATTGGCCCGACATCGGGAGGAGGTCGCCAGGATGGAGGCAAGCTGGCGGGCCTTGAAGCTGCGGCTGGAGCGTGGCCGATCGCTTCCTCTTGCAACGACAGCGCCTGGAGAGGAGCCAGCAGTGGGACCTGTCACCGACCCGGCACCAGAGACGTCCGGCCTAGCAGAGGAGTCTGCGGAGGCACACCCGTCCCCGCTGCCTGTACCCGTCACCGGTCCTGCGGTAGACACCCTGCCTTGCGGAGGAAGCTGCGCCGACCCATCAGCCCCCGCTGCCTGCACCCGTTCCCAGTCTGCCACCGGCCCCGGAGCTGACTCTGCCTGACCAGAGTGAGTGCCGCCAGGACGGGTGGGCGCCAGGAAAGATGGAGGCGCCAAAGATCCGGGAGCCGCAGTTCGACAGCGGGCACCTGGAGGTTCTCATGGAGGAGAATTACAACCGGCGCCAGGAGGAAGAGTGGAGACGCCGAGAGCGGGAAGCGGAACGTCAGAGAGAGCAAATAGAGGCCCAGCGACTCCGGCAGCGCCAGCAGGAACAGGACCTGGCTGACAAAAACAAGATGCGCAAAGATAAAGGTACGCTGAGGGAGCCGCGGCGTAAGGGAGCGGTCCGGGACTTTAAGTTGATAGGCGGCTGGGGCTTCATCCAAGAGCCCGGGTTATATTTAGAAATATTTGTAAACCGCCGCGATGTAGAGGCCCACCTGCCAGAAGGACACCCGGGGAGGGAACTGTTAGCCGGGGACCTAGTTACATACACCCGACACTGGGGGTACAAGGGGTGGTATGCCCTGAACGTTTCCCGGTGCGACCCCTCCCCTCCAGTACACAGGGAACCCTTCGGTGCCTCAGTGACTCAGGCCTCCCCCAAACAGGTCTCTGCCAGTGCGCCCGCCCCACGCCGCACATCTCCCCTGCCTCCCTCAGCGGCCTCCTCACCGGCACCAGTGATGGAGATGCTGCAGATTGCCGGCCCATACGAGGCACCCGTTAGGCCTCCAGGGGTCCATTCCGTCCGGGACATAGGACTCCAAACACCGAGAGAGACAAGGGAAGTGGCAACCCAGACACAGATCGCGGGGTCATGACCTGACTGTGCAGGCCACTCGGCGCCACCAGATCCAGGTGGGCCTGGGAGTGGCAGATGTCTGGGAGGCCCCGGAGGGGTACCAGGTGGTACCTAGAACGCCACCAACCAACAAGTAATGAAAACCCGGACAGGGTCACTGTTGTATATAGTTAAAGGGTTGCTGCACCCGGACGGGTGAATGCCTTTTTGAAAATTTATTACATTGAAATACCCTGGTTGGGTAATGGTGTTTTCATATATTTCATGTCTGAACTTTGAAGCCATGAACTCTGCTGGCTCACAAACTGTTCTTGTATATAGTTAGCACTTCGGTGCTCCATCTTGGTTTTACATAACGTCTTTACGGTGCAATGCTTGCACAACTACCTCAGAAACTAAAACCCGTTTGGTGGGGCCGAAAGTGAGGTCTGCTTAAAGAAAGTCTTGCAGCCCACCCAAGACCACTGTTGGAGGTTTGGAGCGGGTCCTCCACAAGCACAAGTTAAGGACACTGTGAAGTTACCCCGGTGGGGGTAGTCCTTGGAAGCTTCAGTGAACTTCGATGGTACTGCTATTCGCACTTTATTAAATGTTATTATTAAAAATGTTATCTATGCAATGTTTTAATCTGAAGTGCCTCCCATAAAGGGATCATGAGTTTGAAATTGCTTTTCTACTGTTGATATGCATATCTAAAATTTTTGTATGTTTCTTATGTAACATCTTTACTCTATTACAGCCCGGGAGTGCTGTGTTTAACCAGGGGGAATGTGGCGCCCTGAGGGTCCAGTCGCCACAGAGATGTTGCATCTCATCCAGAGGTGTGACACCTGACTCTCAGGTAAGGAGGAAGCACCCCATTGACTCCATCACCGCATCCACACACATCATGCCAGTGCTGAGCATCAGGCTGGTTAGGAAAGGGTGTAGAAGTGGGTGGGTGGAGCCAGCTGCAGCATGAGGCAGCAGCCTGTTAGTCTAGAGTTTCAGTTTAGAGACAGGCAGGCAGTGAGTGGGTAATGGCCTGGCCTGCTGCTCCTCTGAGTTCACCTCAGGGAGCCGTACTGAGAGAGCGAACGGGTCCTGGGCCGAGACGACCTCACAAGTCGTAGCCCATTGCTAAGGAGGACAAGGCGAACATCGGGGAACGGTCCCTAGACTAGTGGGAAGTTCAGCTCCGCTAGTAACACCGAGAATAGTGGGTCTCTTCAAGGGCCACTAGCCACCATAATCTCACCAGGAGGAAGCTTAGGGGTCAAGTACGTGCAGAGCATCGGGTACAAGATTGATCTGTGATCTGAAAGGGCCTAATACTACCTCGTCCGAGGGCTCTGTGGTGGCGGGTGCATGGAAGTAAGGAGTGTAGCACCAAGAGAAGAAGCCGGAAAGGAACATAAAGGGAGTCTTTGGGAGTGTGACCAATCTACCTGAGGGTTGCTGGACTACTCACTGGAAGGACACAGTGCCCGGCTGGACTCTGTATAGCGCTTAACAGACTGTGAGTAAACCTTTGAAACTGCAACAGAACTGTTTCCCTAATTCTTCCAGCGACGCACACTCCACACTGCTACATCTCTCTGCACCATTGCTATACCTTACATCTACCTGCCCTGGAAGGATATAGTCTTTCCTGTAGAAGACTTATCATCTAGCTGCACAACAACATCACTTTCAGAGGACCTGCACAGCCGCACTGGTCACCCTGACCAGGTACTACAGGTGGCGTCACGACAAACGACACGAACCCTAATCCCCTGTAAATACTTCCCCATTTTTAGTGAGCGCCCAGGGCCACGGACCGAGCTGCAGCTACCGTGACATCCCCCATAGAAGTCGACGGGCTTGGTGCTGAGTACCCCACGGCCCTGGCGGGCGGCTCAGCTGCATAGAAATACATACAGCCGCACACTCCACTCCTGATTGCCGGCGCCAATGTTGGGAATTCACATGCGAGACTCGGCCGTGTTTCTCGCGTGTGTGATCCCGGCCTAACTTTCAAAGTGAAATATACGAGGGCTGCTGTATAAAGTGCGATGGTGCATGATACAAATAAGAGTGCAACTGGTGACTACCCCTTTCCTTTACTACATGCACTAGAGTACTTGTTTTTTTACAATTTATTGGACTGATATTATTACTCATTTTTAAATGGTCGACGTCGTCTCACAAACTTTACATATATTAACAGTAGAGGCGAAAATCAGAAACTTTGTAATATATCTTATCAGAGAAATGTGCTTGCTTCTCTACTTATGTAATATTTATTTTTCCGCCATCTGCCTCCTGAACTGATCAACTTGAAAAACAGACAAAACGCATGTTGGTCAAAGCTAGATGAACTGCCTACTCAATAAGGAATCAGCTTACAGCTGCCTAATGTCTATGGAGACAAAAGGGAGGAGCAGGGTGAGAGGTAGAGAGACAGATCCTGCTGCTTTCTAGTATGTGATTTAGCTCATGGCAGAGCTGGATTCACAGCTACACAGCTGAGTACTGTTGCATAATGCCCTCCATTATACTGCTTCTGAGCATGTGCTACATAGAGACAGGAGAACAGGAATCCCTCATGACTGTGTGTGATGCGTATGGGAGGCATTATAGCATCTAGTCTCTACCCACCAGCTCAGAGACAACTGAAAATGAAAGTTGTAGCCTGCAGAGGGGAAAACTGATGAAAATGAAGAATCCAAGTCATATAAGGCACAGAAATAGCATTATAACTCATGTACACACAACTGATTATTCTGGAAAGTTACTTGAATGTACAGTTACCCTTTAATGCAAAGTTTCTGTAATTCAGTAGTAACGAGGGTAGATCACTGTGGAAAATAACTGAATGTGGAAAAAGATGTATCATCTACTATATAATTGTCTTATCCCGTTTGTCTGTCTGTCTGTCCAGGAAATCCCACATCGCTGATTGGTCCGGCCGCGGCCAATCAGTGACGCAGGGCTAACTCTGCCCATGTGGTCATGTGACTCACCAACTGCCCATGATGGACTGAACATGTTTTGCCAGTTACAGTGTCTGATGTACTTCTGTCACGTTTACTGAACATGGGTAATACACAGCGGAAGTACCCCGACCGGCGGCCACTACGTAAAGCCCAGCAGCAGCCTCCACGTACACCCCACCAGCAGCAGCCTCCACATATACCCCAGTAGCAGCCTCTATATACCCCAGCAGCAGCCTCCACATATACCCCAGCAGCAGCCTCCACATATACCCCAGCAGCAGCCTCCACATATACCCCAGCAGCAGCAGCAGCCTCCACATATACCCCAGCAGCAGCAGCCTCCACATATACCCCAGCAGCAGCAGCCTCCACATATACCCCAGCAGCAGCAGCCTCCACATATACCCCAGCAGCAGCCTCCACATATACCCCAGCAGCAGCAGCCTCCACATATACCCCAGTAGCAGCCTCCACGTACACCCCACCAGCAGCAGCCTCTATATACACCAGTAGCAGCCTCCACGTACACCCCACCAGCAGCAGCCTCTATATACCCCAGCAGCAGCCTCTATATACCCCAGTAGCAGCCTCCACGTACACCCCACCAGCAGCAGCCTCTATATACCCCAGCAGCAGCCTCCACATATACCCCAGCAGCAGCAGCCTCCACATATACCCCAGTAGCAGCCTGCACGTACACCCCACCAGCAGCAGCCTCTATATACCCCAGCAGCAGCCTCCACGTACACCCCACCAGCAGCAGCCTCCACATATACCCCAGTAGCAGCCTCTATATACCCCAGCAGCAGCCTCCACATATACCCCAGCAGCAGCAGCCTCCACATATACCCCAGTAGCAGCCTACACGTACACCCCAGCAGCCTCTATATACACCCCAGCAGCCTCTATATACACCCCAGATGCCTCTATATACACCCCAGCAGCCTCTATATACACCCCAAATGCCTCTATATACACCCCAGCAGCCTCTATATACACCACTGATGCCTCTATATATACCCCAGCAACCTCTATATACACCCCAGCAGCCTCTATATACACCCCAGCAGCCTCTAAATACACCCCAGCAGCCTCTATATAAACCCCAGAAGCCTCTATATACACCCCAACAGCCTCTATATACACCCCAGAAGCCTCTATATACACCCCAGCAGAAGCATTAGCCTCTATATATACCCCAGAAGCCTCTATATACACCCCAGCAGCCTCTATATATACCCCAACAGCCTCTATATACACCCCAGCAGCCTCTATATACACCCCAGCAGCAGCCTCTATATACACCCCAGAAGCCTCTATATATACCCCAGCAGCCTCTATATACACCCCAGCAGCCTCTATATACACCCTAGATGCCTCTATATACACCCCAGCAGCCTCTATATACACCCCAGTTGCCTCTATATACACCCCAGCAGCCTCTATGTACACCCCAGCAGTAGCCTCTATATACACCCCAGCAGCCTCTATATACACCCCATATGCCTCTATATACACCCCAGCAGCCTCTATATACACCCCATTAGCCTCTATATACACCCCAGCAGCCACTATATACACCCCAGCAGCCTTTATATACACCCCAGCAGCCTCTATATACACCCCAGAAGCCTCTATATACACCCCAGCAGCAGCAGCCTCTATATACACCCCAGCAGCCTCTACATAAGTTCTATGAGCAATAACAGTTAATGATAATGTATATATTTTACCCGGAAAATCCTGTTTATTCATTGCATTATTCTTAAATCTTCATAAATAAACTACATACATATTCTAGAATACCCGATGCGTTAGAATCGGGCCACCATCTAGTGGTTCAATATTAGAAAAACTACACAATATAACCATAGCAGGACGTGTACAAGTGCTGAAACCTTTAATTAAATGCCTCATAATCGATACCTATCAGTCTCTGTGAGCAGAGAACGCTGGATATAACTGTGCGCCCCCGGAGGGAGGAACAAACATGAGTCTTTTTATTAAATGGCACACAATTGTGTAACTTCTATTGACTCCATGAAGTGATATAATTCTGACATTGATTACTTACTACGTCTTGTTTACCATGGGGTTTTTTATGGTTACATGTTGACATCTCATAACCTTGTAAAGTCAATCACTTATATAACCGTCCTGGTTTACATATCTCATATCTATCTACCTCATATCTATCATCTATCTATCTATCTATCATCTATCTATTATCCATCTATCTATTATCTATCATTTATCTATTATCTATCTATCATCTATCTATCTATCTATTATCTATCTATTTATATATCTATTATCTATCTATCTATCTTATATAGATATATAGATCCTGAGTCCTCATTCCACTCAGGAATAATATTAGCATAGCCAAAACCTTAACAGGGTCAATATGTTCCATGGTGGGATAGCTATCGGTGGTGGGAAGTTACCCATACAAGGGAGCTGTCCCACATACCGGGGTGGGTAAGATGTCTAAGTATCCCATGGAACATATTGACCCTGTTAAGGTTTTGGCTACGCTAATATTATTCCTGAGTGGAATGAGGACTCAGGATCTATATATCTATATATCTTCTGATATACCTCTAAAAGAATAAAGAAACAGATAAATATGGATCTAGTGGGGTGTAAATATGACCCATGTAATAACGATATGGTAGATCTCTTTTTTGGATCAGAAGATAAAGTTTATAATAGTTATAGCCTTTTACTATTTTTGCCACATCCAAGATGGCGTTGCGGCACTGACATGATTGTAGTGCACATGCGCAGAGAGCGCAGTGACACAGGAGTGTCTGGATAGGCTAGAAGCCTGGATGATGTAAGAGACATGCGCAGTGGCTCATTTTACATACTCAGTTCAGCGTTCTTAGCGTCCTCCATGTGCAGCATGATTTCACCTGTGATGTGAGTACTTCTATGAATAATAATTATGGTCACAGCTGTAAGGACTTACTCTATACAACCAATTAATGAAGTTTTTGTGAATCTGTGTCCGTTTGAATCAATATTCGGTTATGAAATATGACTTGTATTATTGATACGATGTTACCTATGGTACCAGGTTGTCAGATGTTATTTCCCATTTATAAGTTATGTGATTTATATAAATATTTTGATAATTGGATATAAAGGAGTTGTTAAACACTAACCCTATAAGAACCTGCAATTGTGTGTATGTCACTGCTTGAGGAAGGCTCATGGAGCCGAAACGTTGCCATAAGATGTGGGTTCAATAAACATCCACTAAGTCTATTGATCTGCGGAGTGCTGCCTTTTTTTTGGATATCTATCTTATTATCTATCTATCACCTATTATCTATCTATCTATCTATCTTATTATCTATCTATCTATTATCTATCTATCTATCTATCTTATTATCTATCTATCACCTATTATCTATCTATCTATTATCTATCTATCTATCTATCTTATTATCTATCTATCACCTATTATCTATCTATCTGTCTACAGTCATGGCCAAAAGTTTTGAGAATGACACAAATATTATATTTTCACATGATCTGCTGCCCTCTGGTTTTTATGTGTGTTTGACAGATGTTTTTATCACAGACGACAGAAATATAATTACAAACATATGAGTAACAAAAGCTTATATTGACAGTTAGAATGAGTTAATGCAGCAAGTCAATATTTGCAGTGTTGACCCTTCTTCTTCAGGACCTCTGCAATTCTCCCTGGCATGCTCTCAATCAACTTCTGGACCAAATCCTGACTGATAGCAGTCCATTCTTGCACAATCAATGCTTTCATTTTGTCAGAATTTTTAGGTTTTTGTTTGTCCATCCGTCTCTTGATAATTGACCACAAGTTCTCAATGGGATTAAGATCTGGGGAGTTTGCAGACCATGGACCCAAAATCTCTATGTTTTGTTCCCTGAGCCATTTAGTTATCACCTTTGCTTTATGGCAAGGTGCTCCATCATGCTGGAAAAGGCATTGTTGATCGCCAAACTGCTCTTGGAGGGTTGGGAGAAGATGCTCTTGGAGAACATTCTGGTTCCATTCTTTATTCATGGCTGTGTTTTTAGGCAATATGTAGTAAAACTCGGCACTCAACTTAAGGAAATAGTGATATAATTTATTGTAATCAGTGATGCCAAACGTTTCGGTCCCCAAGGACCTTCAACAGTGACTGTACAAAAAGATCAATGGTGAGAAAATTAAATGGTTGCATAACAAGTGCTAAAACAAAATATATACACGTGGTTTTGTAGATTCATAATGAAAAAGGGAAAAAAAACATAGAAGAAAGAACAATAATGGTTCAGTCGTTTCAGCTTAGTATCATAGAGCAAATGTACGTACCGTAAATCACAGTTCAGATTGAAATTGTATAGCCAGAGCAATTTCTATTTAGCCTATGTTGACCTGAAAATGATGGTGGTGGCACAAGTGAGGATAGGGATGCGTGTAGTGGGTGATCACGGTGAAGACTTAAATGCTTACCCCAAGGAAACACTAGGGAATCGCGGTAAATCACCGCTGGGTCCAGTGCTGTGGGGTGACATATAACAGAGCCATAAGAAAAAGAGGCGTGAGGTAGACTGTGTAGACCTGTGTGTTATCAGTATACACATATCATGCAATGCAGATGCTTCGATTTGATATGCGTTCAGAATGCTTATACAGGTCTATAGTTATAAAAAAGATACATATTTATCATACGGTGCATAAAAGTCCCACAAGATATGAGTGTGGATGGAGATACATAATGAAAAGTTACCGTTAGTATGGGTGAAATAGGCTTGAGACGAGATATATGTAGCCGGTTTTAGCTCATACTTGTGCTTATCACATTCTTCCAGGCAGCAACATATATCTCGTCTCAAGCCTATTTCACCCATACTAACGGTAACTTTTCATTATGTATCTCCATCCACACTCATATCTTGTGGGACTTTTATGCACCGTATGATAAATATGTATCTTTTTTATAACTATAGACCTGTATAAGCATTCTGAACGCATATCAAATCGAAGCATCTGCATTGCATGATATGTGTATACTGATAACACACAGGTCTACACAGTCTACCTCACGCCTCTTTTTCTTATGGCTCTGTTATATGTCACCCCACAGCACTGGACCCAGCGGTGATTTACCGCGATTCCCTAGTGTTTCCTTGGGGTAAGCATTTAAGTCTTCACCGTGATCACCCACTACACGCATCCCTATCCTCACTTGTGCCACCACCATCATTTTCAGGTCAACATAGGCTAAATAGAAATTGCTCTGGCTATACAATTTCAATCTGAACTGTGATTTACGGTACGTACATTTGCTCTATGATACTAAGCTGAAATGACTGAACCATTATTGTTCTTTCTTCTATGTTTTTTTTCCCTTTTTCATTATGAATCTACAAAACCACGTGTATATATTTTGTTTTAGCACTTGTTATGCAACCATTTAATTTTCTCACCATTGATCTTTTTGTACAGTCACTGTTGAAGGTCCTTGGGGACCGAAACGTTTGGCATCACTGATTACAATAAATTATATCACTATTTCCTTAAGTTGAGTGCCGAATTTTACTACATACTATTTGGTTTGGGAACCTACTCAGGCACCTCCTCACACTGCAGTGCACACGCTTGATTTATATGTGTTTTTAGGCAAGACTGTGAGAGAGCCGATTCCCTTGGCTGAGAAGCAACCCCACACATGAATGGTTTCAGGATGCTTAACAGTTGGCATGAGACAAGACTGGTGGTAGCGCTCACCTTGTCTTCTCCGAATGAGGCGTTTTCCTGATGTCCCAAACAATCGAAAAGGGGATTCATCAGAGAAAATAACTTTACCCCAGTCCTCAGCAGTCCACTGCCTGTACCTTTTGCAGAATATCAGTCTGTCCATGATGTTTTTTCTGGAGAGAAGTGGCTTTTTTGCTGCCCTCCTTGAGACCAGGCCTTGCTCCAAGAGTCTCCGCCTCACAGTGCGTGCAGATGCACTCACACCTTCCTGCTGCCATTCCTGAGCAAGTTCTGCACTGCTGGTAGCCCGATCCCGCAGCTGAAACACTTTTAAGAGACGGTCCTGACGCTTGCTGGTCTTTCTTGGGCGGCCTGGAGCCTTTTTGGCAACAATGGAACCTCTCTCCTTGAAGTTCTTGATGATGCGATAGATTGTTGACTGAGGTGCAATCTTTCTAGCTGCGATACTCTTCCCTGTTAGGCCATTTTTGTGCATTGCAATGATGACTGCACGTGTTTCTTTAGAGATAACCATGGTTAACAGAAGAGAAACAATGATGCCAAGCACCAGCCTCCTTTTAAAGTGTCCAGTGGTGTCATTCTTACTTAATCATGACAGATTGATCTCCAGCCATGTCCTCATCAACACCCACACCTGTGTTAATGGAGCAATCACTGAAAAGAGGTTAGCTGGTCCTTTTAAGGCAGGGCTGCAATGATGTTGAAATGTGTTTTGGGGGATAAAGTTCATTTTCTAGCCAAATATTGACTTTGCAAGTAATTGCTGTTAAGCTGATCACTCTTTATAACATTCTGGAGTATATGCAAATTGCCATTAGAAAAAGTGAAGCAGTAGACTTTGTAAAAATTAATATTTGTGTCATTCTCAAAACTTTTGGCCATGAATGTATGTATTTGTAGAAGGGAGGACCGGGCTGCTACGGTTACTGAAGCATCGGGTCCGGAACTGCTGGGGCGAACCTCCTGTTCCTGGGGGAACGAGATTGCAGCTGGAGTGAGCCAGTAACCAGGGTGAAGGGGGCGTGGCCAGTCAGTGTGAGGTAAATGGGTTGCACGGCAACTGAAGCGATCTTCCCGCCAGAACGCCGATGAGGAGCAGACCGCAAACGCTGTGAGGGGAGTAACAGGCCACAGCATGAGGAGAAAGGGCGGCATAGTGAGGGACTCACCGAAACCGGTGTGCAGGGGAGCGTGCGATCGACGGAGCATCACAGTATGAACCTCCGGGCATTGGCTGATATCCAGAAAGGCGCACGCCGGGTAAAACATTGCAGCGCAGCCCTTCAGGTCACGGCGGCTGCTCAAGGAGACCCGCGCCGAGAGGAATCTTGTGGAGAGCTCTACTCTCTTACTCCACAGATATATGGACTAGGGGCTCAGCGGGGAAAACCGCCAGAAGAAGTGTGCTAGGCGAGGACGCCAGCAGACATTACACCGAACACCGCCGGCATTCTGCCACCCATGGGGCCTACAGAGAGCGACAGGCTGCGGAGTCACGATAAGTGAAACCTGTAACAAGAGACTGTTTAGTTAACCGACTTTTGTATAGTTTCACCCTTTGTACTCTTTATTTACCTGTTATCTCCCTGTGAGGAGATTTCCCACTATAAGAAAATATAGTTGATCCCTGCTCTGCAGCATTTGTATTACGGCATCCCAGTACCTGCTTATTACATATTATCTATCTATCTATCTATTATCTATCTATCTATCATCTATTATTTGTCTATCTATCATATTCTTCGGATTATAAGACACTTTTTTCCCCCAAATTTGGGGGGAAAATGGGGGTGCGACCTATAATTCAAATATTCCTTACCGGCCGCAGTGGAGCAGGTTCCCAGGGTCGCTGCTGGAGGAGGCAAGAGTGGCACGTTGCTGCAGGCTGGGATGAGGGGGTGTTTGGAGGTACAACGTTGCGGGTGTTCGGGGTGGAGG
>JARQOD010013114.1:0-17035 GCA_033576555.1 Oophaga sylvatica
TTCTGCATTTAAAAAGGCATGTAAAAAAAACATGCATTTCAAGTCTTGGATTTACCTTATGTTTACCTGAAAATGCCACAAAAGAAATATTAAAATGCTGTGTCTGAATCAAGAGATTTTAATCACATACTGAATTTTTATGGTAGGTTTGATGCAATTTTTAAATAAAGCATAGTAATGGACACGGAAACATAGAGAAATATTAGTCTTTTAGTCAGTGTTTGTGTGTCGACCCGCCACCACAATTGTGGGTTACCAGGGCAATGGGGTACTCAGAGCCGAGCCCATGGAAGTCTATGGAGTTTGTCACAGTAGCTGTGGCTCGGTCTGTGGCCCGGGCGGTCTGGCGTATGTTGTTGGGGA
Organism: Oophaga sylvatica; assembly: GCA_033576555.1. NCBI lineage: Eukaryota > Metazoa > Chordata > Amphibia > Anura > Dendrobatidae > Oophaga > Oophaga sylvatica. The sequence continues at coordinate 364 of JARQOD010013114.1, forward strand.
ATATTTACAGGGGATAACTATATACAGTTCGTGACGCCACCTGTAGTATTCTGGTAATTAGTACCAGCGCTGCTGTAGATCTCTGAGGGGATGGTGAGGCAGCTAGATGTCGGGTCCCCTACAGGTGGGACTCTTCCCTCAAAGTCTGTTAAGATGGTGAAGTCGGGTGCCGGTAAATAACACAGTCTCACACAGTCAGCGTCTTTCCATACCTTTACTTGCAGAATGATAAGGCAGGTCCCAGGGAGGCTGATCCAAGGAGAGTGTATCTTGAGACGGCAGCTGGACAAGTTAGGGGCCTCCTTTAACTCCAATAAACGAGTACAACCAGCCTGAAGCGTAGTTCCCTCTATGATTCCAGCAAATCTTAGCTGTTCCTGCCCAGTCAGCTTAGTGTTAGGGGTCCTCCTGTGAAGGAGCTGAATACTTATGTTTGTCCTGCAGAACTCCAAAGTCTTCACTCCCCCTGACCCCAGCTACGTACCGACTATAAGGGGCTTGTCTGCCGCGACCTAGGGTCCGGTAGATTCCTGGTTGTCCTGTCACTGTGCCTGAAGCAACAGTGACTCTTCGGTCCCCAGTGACCGGTAACAAGGCGCTGGACTTCTGCAATCCTGTAGCGCCAATTCTCTAATCCACTTGCCTTTCGCCTTGTCCACGCTGGTAACATAAACACTCTTACTAGCCAGGGGTCGAGCAGTCACTTCCAATCTTTTTCCTTCCAATGAAGCTAACCACAGATGCTCAGTTATCACAGGCAGGAGCACGTCTCTGTACCTGATACCGTCCTCTAGACAGGAATGCTGAAGACTTTCTGGGTTACAACTTGTTCTTTCCTTCAATGTATGCTGAGGAGATGACACAGCTCTGACCAGACTAAGGTGTATTCCAACACCTATACCAGACTCCACTTTCCAAGCTGATGAGATAGCAATCTAGACTCCTTCCTCCCTCCAGATGCAGACTCTCTCACTGTAGTCTAGACGCAGACTCTCCACGTCCTTACTGCCCGAAGACAGGAACTACACTCTACTGACTAAAATCACGCCTACACATACCTTCTTGACCACTCCCTAGAGTATACTTCACTACCCCAAGGTGTGTCTAGTGTGTGTAGAATGAATGCATATTGAGCTTTAAGCCGCCGTCTCGCCACACACTCCCCAGGGTACTGCGTGTGCCTACCACCAGGGCTACACATTTGTACCCCTTAATGGTTTTAGTAATAAAAAACTACACCAAAAAAATTCACAAAAACTGCATGCTATACTCTAATAAAGATGTCAGATCAATCCACTGCGTATTAAATTTTTTCTGTTGAGTTTCCTAGATTTTGTAGGGCCTGGTGAATTCAAACAATTTGTTATTAGATTTGCAAAGATCGCAGAAAAAAAAATGACTGGTACTATGTCACACACTGCTGAAGATTAGCATGGCAAAAAAGTGGGCTCATGATGATGCATGAGACAGTACGAGCTTCCTCATAATACCTTGCAGCTAACAAATTACATGGACTCGCACAGCCAATCAAGGGGGCCATTCCAAGGACTATAAAAGATGAGGACAGGGAAAGTTATTGTAGGATTATAGATAAGTAAAGGGAGCGCACAACTCATCATTATAGATTAAGAATATAAAAGCCTACATCTGATTGTAGTATAGTACTGCGGTGCTGATAAGCATTCAAAAAGTTATTGGTAGTCGCAGTCTCTGAATAATAATACAAATATTCAAGTGATAGGGAGGTGCTGTAGCTGCATAGTCCGTGTGATTGTGAATTGATTGATCTGCGATATTCTGCAGTACAGCAATATAATAATAGCATTTTTTCCTTTACACGCTAGGTTGTCATGAAGACCTCCGGATCAGCCAGCTATGGCAAGCCTGTAAACACCATGCCAGAAGCATGGTCTAAGTGGCTTCTGTCAGTGCAGCATTGACAGGTATAATGCATTGCAATGCTGGTGCATTACAATGATACTAGCAATCAGAGTAGTAAAAGTGAAAGTCCCATAGAAGGACTAAATAAGAAAATAAAAATAAAGATTTTAAAAATTTAATTTTTTTTAAGAATCACAAAAGAAAGTATAAAAAATGAAAAAAATATTATACCAATAATATACACATAATTATTAGTGATGAACGAATGTGTTTGGATAATGTGTTATCTGAGCATGCTTAGATGTTTTATGAATATCTTTTGCGTGCTTGAATAATATGTTCAAGCCCCTGCGGCTGCATGATTCACAGCTATTAGAAAGCCGCAATGCATGCAGGGATTGCCTAACAAACACGCAAGAAACGTGCAGCCATGGGGACTCTAACATATTATTCGAGCATGCACCAAATACTCAGACAACAACTGAGCATGCTCGGATAACATGTTATCCAATCACATTTGCTCATCACTAAGAGATGGGCAGACCACTGGATGTTCGGGTCCGGTGGTTTCAGCTGAACAGTTAAGTACCAGAACATTATCCAAACCCGGACTCTATTCATTTGAATAAGAGACCCAAACATCGAGTGTTTGCCACTCTGTTGTGTGGATGACAGCGTGGCAAACACTACTTGTTTGGTAAGCAATCCCCACATGTGTTGGGGCTGTGTAACAGCCGCGAGACGTGCAGCCATGGGGACTCGAGCATATTATTCAAACTCTCCCAAGATATTCGGATAGCACCCAGGCATGCTTGGATAGCACCTTATCAGAGCATGTTCGCTCATCACTAGTGCTTACCATCACCTCACATCTAAATACATTCCTTGAGGGCTCTAGTTTCCAAAATGGGGTCACTTGTGGGGGTTTTCCACTGTTTAGGCACATCAGAAGCTCTCCAAATGGGATATGGCGTCTGCTCATGATTCCAGCAAATTCTGTGTTCAAAAAGTCAAATGACGCTCTTTCCCTTCTGAGCCCTGGCATTCGCCCAAACAATAGTTTTCTACTACATGGTGGGTATCAGCGTACTAAGGAGAAATTGCACAACAAATTGTATTATCCATTTTCTTCTGTTACACTTGTGAAAATGAAAAATTTGGGGCTGAAGCAATATTATGGTGGGAAAAAATATAATTTTTTCATTTTCACGGCTCAACGTTTTAAAATTCTAGGAAACACTTGTGGGTTAACGTGTTCACCACACCTCTAGATAAGTTTCTTGAGGGGCATAGTTTCCAAAATGAGGTCACTGAGGAGTTTCCACTGTTTAGCACATAGGGCTCTGCAAATGCGACATGGTGTCCTCTATCGATTCTAGCCAATTTTGCTCTCCAAAAATTAAATGTTGCTTCTTCTCTTCCAAGCCACTCCGTGTGCCCAAACATTAGTTTTTCAACACATATGGAATATCGGCGTACTAAGGAGCAACTGCATAACTAATTTTATTGTCCATTTTCTCACGTTATTGTTTTCATGGGAAAAAATAAAACTTTTTGCCCTCCATATTGCTTTAATCCTGATGATGCCCCTAAAGGGTTAATAAACCTCTGAAATGTGGTTTTGAGCACTTTGAGCACTTTGAGGGTTGTAGTTTTTAAAATGGTGTCACTTTGGTATTTTCTGTAACATAGGGACTTTAAAAACACTTCAAAAGGGATGTGGTCTCTAAAATAATTGGTTTTGTAAATTTTTTTAAAAAATCAGAAATTGCTGATTCAGTTTTAACCCTTCTAACTTACTACCAAAAAAATAAGTTTCAAAAATTATGCTGATCTGAAGTAGACATGTGGTAAATGTTGTTTATTATCTAGTTTCGTGGTATAACTATCTTGTTTAAGGTTGTAAGAATTAAAAGTTTGAAAATTGCTAAATTATTTTTTTTTATAAAATTTTTGATATTTTTATAAATAAACACAAATCATGTTGACTTAAATGTACCACTAATAGGAAGTACAACATGTCACGAGAAAACATTCTCAGAATCAGTGGAATACAGTGGGGAAAAAAGTATTTAGTCAGCCACTAGAGATGAGCGACTTTGCCTCCGGGAGGGTCGGTCGGGTTTCGTGAAACCCGACTTTCTCAAAAGTCGAGTCGAACGAAATCGGCCGACTATCGGGAAAAGTCGGAGGTCCGACTGAAACACGAAACCCAATGCAAGTCAATGGGGAAGCAAAGTCGGCAGGGAGTGGAGGACAGTAAACACACCTACAGTGCCCATTTCAATGCAAACGACATCAATTCTTATTACTTAAGCTTGTCAACCTTAATTTACTTTATAATAATAGTTACGCATTGAAAACTGGGGGTTATTTGGCTAAAGTTGTGGGGGGGTAGGGCTGGCTCCAGGTTTTCGGTGGTCCGGGAAAGAGTCTCAGTGGGCCCCTTTAACACATAGCACAATTCATGATGCTCCGATACGGCACAGAAATATAGGTATACTACAATGACAAATACTTCACTACTTACATTACATGACTGATATCTATTTTAAATTCTACAATAGCTCAAAAACCGGACACTATATTCCTCCATACAGTATTATCGCCATCACATAGTGCGCCATACAGAATAATGAGCCCCATATATTGCTCCATACAGAATAATTGGTCCCATATAATGTTCCATACAGTATATGATGAGCTCCACATAATGCTACAGAATATGATGGTCCCCATATAATGTGCCATACAGTATAGGACGGTCCCCATAGAGTATAATGAGCCCCACATATTGCTCCATACAATATAATGAGTCGCATATCAAGCTCCATACAGTATATGATGGGCCCCATATATTGCTCCATACAGAATGGGCTCCATATAATGCTCCATACAGAATAGGTCCGATATGTGCTCCATATGATTCTCCATACCCTATTTGATGCCCCATAAATAATGAACCCGATATGATGCTCCAGTATATGATGGGCCACATGGATGATGCTCCAGTGTATGATTGGCCTATGTAATGCTACATATATAATGGGCCTCATTTATAATGCTCCATTGTAAAATGGGCCACATATATGATGCTTCAGTGTATGATGGGCCCCATTTATAATGCTCCAGTGTATGATGGGCCCCATGGATGATGCTCCAGTTTATGATGGGCCTATATAATGCTCCATATATAATGGGCCCCATATGATGCTCTAGTATATGATGGGCCCCATGGATGATGCTCCAGTGTATGTGGCCCTATATAATGCTCCATATATAATGGGCCCAATATGATGCTCCAGTGTATAATGGGCCCCGTATATAATGATCCAGTGTATTATGGGCCCCATTTATAATGCTCCAGTGTATGAGGGCCCCATGGATGATGCTCCAGTATATGATGGGCCTATATAATGCTCCATATATAATAGGCCCCATATGATGCTCCAGTATATGATGGGCCCCATGGATGATGCTCCAGTGTATAATGTGCCCTGTATATTATTCTCCAGTGTATGATGGGCCCCATTTATAATGCTCCAGTGTATGATCGGACCCATTTATAATGCTCCAGTATATGATGGGCCCCATTTATAATGCTCCAGTGTATGATGGGCCCTATGGATGATGCTCCAGTGTATGATGGGCCTATATAATGCTCCATATATAATGGGCCCCATATGATGCTCCAGTATATGATGGGCCCCATGGATGATGCTCCAGTGTATGATGGGCCTATAAATGGTCCATATATACTGGTCCCCATTTATAATGCTCCAGTGTATAATGGGCCCTGTATATGATGCTTCAGTGTATGATGGGCCCCATTTATAATGCTTCAGTGTATGATGGGCCCCATTTACAATGCTCCAGTGTATGATGGGCCCCATGGATGATGCTCCAGTGTATGATGGGCCTTTATAATGCTCCATATTTAATAGGCCCATTTATAATGCTCCAGTGGACAATGGGCCCCATAGATGATGCTCCAGTGTATGATGGGCCCCATGGATGATGCTCCAGTGTATGAGAGGCCTATATAATGCTCCATATATAATGGGCCCCATTTATAATACTCCAGTGTATAATGGGCCCTGTATATGATGCTTCAGTGTATGATGGGCCCCATTTATAATGCTCCAGTGTATGATGGGCCCCATTTACAATGCTCCAGTGTATGATGGGCCCCATGGATGATGCTCCAGTGTATGATGGGCCTTTATAATGCTCCATATTTAATAGGCCCCATTTATAATGCTCCAGTGGACAATGGGCCCCATAGATGATGCCCCAGTGTATGATGGGCCCCATTTATAATGCTCCAGTGTATGATGGGCCCCATGGATGATGCTCCAGTGTATGAGAGGCCTATATAATGCTCCATATATAATGGGCCCCATTTATAATACTCCAGTGTATAATGGGCCCCGTATATGATGCTCAGTGTATGATGGGCCACATTTTAATGCTCCAGTGTATGAGGGGCCCCATGCATGATGCTGCAGTGTATGATGGGCCTATATAATGCTCCATATATAATGAGCCCCATTTATAATGCTCCAGTGTATAATGGGCCCTATCTATGATGCTCAAGTGTATGATGGGCCTCATATATAATTCTCCAGTGTATAATGCTCCCCATACATTACTCCAAACATTAAAAAAAAGGAAATATCTCTCCTCACTGGACACTGCTCTACTCTGGACTCCTCAGCATTGCCATCTTCCAGCTCTCTGCACTTGGACTGTTCAGGCAGAGTGTTATGTTTTGGTAACTGAGGAGAGCAGGCAAAAACGGCAATACACCAGAGAGTTTGGAATCTATTGGATTGCAGTACCCTAACCACCACAACTAAAGGCAGCCATGGAGCGTTCCTACGTTGGTCATAGACGCCTCGTCACAGCCTGAGAGATTAACTACACCTAAAGATAGAAAAAGGAAAGCTATCTGCCCCGGAGCAGATCCCCAAAGAACATAGGCCCATGTAATGGCAGTTAGACAAGAGGAAATACAGACACAGACAGAAAATAGTATGAGCAAACGCTGGGGCCCAATCTGCCTAGACAGAAAAGGATAGAAAGGATACTCACTGCAATCGAAAAAACCCTAAAAAATGCCAACGCTACTAATTGCAAAAACACCTGAGATCACACGACCTCTACCACCTAAATCAGTTCTCTGGTGTAACAAAACTAAGCCGCAGCCACTGAAAAAACTGGAAAAGGCAAATGAACAAACAACAGTGGCTCCAGCGGAACCGAGAGCAGCCCAAGCCCCCCAGAGGGGGGGGGAACCTAGCTAACCTCACAGAAATGCAGAGACATATGCAAATGGTAAGCACAAAAACAAAAACAGAAAATATCTTATCTGAAAGCAGAAGAAGAGGCAAGACTCAGCAAGCTTCCAAGTGAACCAGGAACCACAGTTGAGACAAGAACAATTGATCACCGGCAACCATGATGGGAGGGAACCTCCCTTATATCAAGCCACTCTGTGACTCCTGATTGCCAATCCTCATTGAATGGTTCAGTACTGTTTGTAACCACCAAAGGGAGCTTCTGCTCAGAATTCATTTCCAAAACATTCACAACAGCAGAGAGCGTACAGACGTGACGTCATCGCTCTCTCTGACCTAAATGTCTCTGTCAGGAAACACGGAAGACATCACAGCGGTGGAGCAGGGAGAGGTAAGTTTTGCCAGTGCTGGGGCCCTGAGCAAGCAGGGGGGCCCACTCGTGGGTGACGGTACTGGCACAGGGCCCCTCAAAGTACGCCGGTGTCTCTGACGGAGAGTGGTCCCCCCCACAATCAGTGACACCGGCGTACTATGAGGGGCCCTGTGCCAATGTCGTTGCTCACGAGTGGGCCCCCCACATGCTCAGGGCACCGGCATTTGCCCGGGTGCACCAGGTGCTGACGCCGGCCCTGGGGGGGTACAGCACAGTTAGGGAGGTGGAAAAACTGGCATATGTTGAGGTGTAGGCTGGACGTTTAGCAGCTGCAAATGGAGGAATTGGAGAAATCGGAGGAAGAGGAGGACAAAGCGAGCCATTTTGCTGGCAACCTAAGTGTCATCAGGGGAAGGTGGTACAAAATCCTTTGAAACCCATGCATGGTTCATTTTAATGAAGATGAAATCACCAACATTTTGGGTCGACAGCCGGGTCCTTCTTTCTGTCAGGATTGATCCAGCAGCACTGAAGATCTTTCTGATAGCACACTACCAGCAGGGCAAGCGAGCTCTTGTAAGGTATATTGTGCCAATTCAGGCCAGGTGTCCAGTTTACAGGTCCAGTAGTCAAAGGGGAATGAACTGTGAGGGAGAACATCGTTAGGGGAGGAGAGGTAATTTTGAACCATAGTTGACAACTGCTGTCTCCTGTCGGTTGCAATCAGAGGCGTAGCTAGGGTTTTGGTTTGGGGGTGCGAAACTTCTGAGTGGGCCCCTAACCAGAGAACCTCAGCAAATGACCGCGCTGTTGCCAAAAATAATCTATATATAAAAAGACCAATATTGATATCACCGCCATATGGTCAGTAGTAAATAATACCAGTCCTACAGAACATATAACAGATTACAGCACAGGTATAGAAAATGACTTACCGCTGATGTTCTTTCTGATGGAATTGTTCACTTTTCATGTGTTTTCCATCTGGCCCAGACCGACATGACAACTCTTCCAGCCAGAACTCGGCTGCAGAGAATACAACAAAGACACATTTCACTTCTCATATTTTCAGCACTGTCACGGTCACCAATTGGACTATTCTCAACCTGCACAAACTCCTCATCCTGCTGATACCCCAATACTGAGCCACTGCTGCCGTATGTGTCCCTATTACTGCACTTGATACCCCAATACTGAACCGCTGCTGCCCTATGTGTCCCTATTACTGCACCTGATACCCCAATACTGAGCCACTGCAGCCGTATGTGTCCCTATTACTGCACCTACTAATGGTATGCACTCCATACTTCTGCTTGCTGCCAACCACTGCTTTACCATCTTGCAACATAGTTTAATGTGCATGGTAAAACTTTGGTATAATTCATTTTTTGCACTGTGCTTAATACTTACTGCTGTATATCCCTGTGACTGGGGCCTCTCTGGATCTTATCAGGTGGAAGGTGCTAAATCATATAGATGTAGCCAGCTCTAGTGCCTTTGATGATCTAACCACCCCCTGGTGTGCTGGCCCCAGCTGCCAAATTATCCCAAAGCAGCTCCCACAATCCCACTTTCCTGACCCTGTAGTGTGGGCTATATATTTAGGAGTAGTCTAAGGGGCACACGCAGTGTGGGGGCGCACGCATCCCAGAAAGCAAAGCATCACAGAAGATAAGCATCTTGTAAACGGCAGTTATCCATGGCAGTTAATCAGGGCAGGAATCAGGTAACCCACACTCTGCTTTCTTTTTAATTATGTACTTTATCTCTATCCTCCTGTGTTCGCTTGCCATCCACGTTCACTGCCCCATCCCCCCTCCATCACGACTCATACACATCAGCCCCTTTATACTTCCCTCTCCCATGTACAGTTCCCATGCACTCCTCACCTTCCTGAGAAACCTCAGCCCATCTTGCCCAAACACATCACAGAAAAAACCTACTTACAACTCCAACAACTACCTGCTCTTTATCTTCCTACTCCTACTGATTTCAGGGGACATCTCCGCCAACCCTGGTCCACCATCCCCCAACCTCAATCCCTACCCTACCTCATATCAAAACCATAATAATCTTATTAATATTGCTTGCACTCCCTCATCTCCTTCTTTTAATTGTGCCTTCTGGAATCCACGGTCTGCATGCAACAAGCTATCCTTCCTGCACAACTACTTTCTGAACAACTCTCTTCATCTGTTGGCCCTTACGGAAACCTGGATTCAGGATTCTGACACTGTCTCCCCTGCTGCCATTTCCTATGGTGGCTTACAGTTCTCCCATTCCCCAAGACCCGCAAACAGACATGGTGGTGGAGTTGGCATACTCCTGTCCCCACAATGCACTTTCCAGGTCATCCCCCAATTCCATCACTCTCATTCCCTTCTTTTGAGGTCCACACCATCAGGATCTTCCGTCCCCTCTCCCTCAGAGTAGCGGTCATATATCAGCCCCCAGGCTCGCCCACCCGGTTCCTTGACCACTTCTCAGCCAGGCTGCCACACTTCATGTCCTCAAAACTACCAACCCTTATCCTTGGAGACTTCAACATCCACATTAACAGCCCTACTTCCACATCTGCATCTCAGCTTCTATCACTAACAACTTCTCTATGCCTCTTACAGCTTTCAACCTCTGAGACACACAAGGATGGTAACACTAGAGTTGAGCGATACTTTCCGATATCCAAAAGTATCGGAATCGGAATGGTATCGCCGATACCCCAAAAATATCGGCGATACCCGATACCGATACCGGAAATCCAATGTAAGTCTATGGGAACAAAATATCGGAATTAAAAAAACCCATTCTTGCCTTGTTGGTTAATTGTACATGAAGGAAAACAACAAAGAGTAATGTAGAATGTATTGGGGGAGGTTGAGGAGACATTAAAGGCATAGATGTTTAACCCAATCAAATGGAATAGCATTAATATATTTTTTTTTAAAGATGTTCGGATTGACGAAGAAATTGACAATGTTGTTAACGTTTTTTTATTTTGGCAAATATGTATGTTTCACAACTTCCATGCTCTTCACCTTTTTAACTTTTGACACACTTTCTCCTTCATAATCTTCAGCAGCATCATCTTTTTCATCAAATTATTCTTCATCTTCACCTTTATCTTCTTCTTAAACTTCTTGCTATTCATCTTTTTGTTAACATTACTCATATTGTTCTTATTAAACTATTATTCTTCTTCATATTCTACTTCTTCATCTTCTTCCTCTTCATCTTCTTCATCATATTCTTATTTGTGACAGAGATTCCTGTACTTGTAATCTGTAAAAGTATGAATTTTTCATCCTTCCGTTCTTGCTGTCCCAAAAGATTTAAATTACAACAGTATTTGTCCGTGTTCAGTTTAGCCTGCAGCAGCAGGCATTTTCCAGGGGCACCACGAGGAGGAACGGACTCACCCCCATACACTGCTTAGTCTTCTTCTGCTTATAATTTAGAGCATAAATTTTGCTCTTCATTTTGGTCTTATACTTCATGTTCTTCTTCTTTTTGATCTTCTGCTTATTGTTCTTCTGTCTCTTTTTCTGTATCTTGTAGTTTGTCTTAACTTTCTTTGTCCTGTTGGTGATCTTCTTCTGGGTAATCTTTTATTTCTTCTTTGTGATGTTGTTCAGGCTGGTTGGCTTGATGCTCGTCGTCCTTGTGGTCGTCATCTTCTTCGGGGTGGTCATCAGGGTCGTCGTCTTCATTGTTGGAGATCCAGAGTGATTACCTAAAAAAACATTTTTAAAATGTTCAATTTGTAAATGTAGCTGAAGGTACAAGAAGGCTGACAAACTTCCGAGAACCAGCTGACGTTACTGGAACCCGGAGGGGCAGCAGAAGGAAAAGAGCCAATGGCACAACCGAGGACCAGCTGACGTTACTGGGACACTGTTACTAAGCAGGAGGTACCTGTGCTCCAAAGCACTACCAAGGACCAGCAGACGTTGCTGGAACTCGGATACCGAGATGGAGGCACCTAGGCCAAAGGCACTGCGGAGAACCAGTTGACGGTACTGGAACCCGGACGGGTAGCAGAAGGTACAAGAGCCAATGCAAGTAACGAGGACCAGCTGACTGTGCTGGAACCCGGAGGGGCAGCAGAAGGAAAAGAGCCAATGGCACAACCGAGGACCAGCTGACGTTACTGGGACACGGTTACTAAGCAGGAGGTACCTGTGCTCCAAAGCACTACCAAGGACCAGCAGACGTTGCTGGAACTCGGATACCGAGATGGAGGCACCTAGGCCAAAGGCACTGCGGAGAACCAGTTGACGGTACTGGCACAGGGCCCCTCAAAGTACGCCGGTGTCTCTGACGGAGAGTGGTCCCCCCCACAATCAGTGACACCGGCGTACTATGAGGGGCCCTGTGCCAATGCCGTTGCTCACGAGTGGGCCCCCCACATGCTCAGGGCACCGGCATTTGCCCGGGTGCACCAGGTGCTGACGCCGGCCCTGGGGGGGTACAGCACAGTTAGGGAGGTGGAAAAACTGGCATATGTTGAGGTGTAGGCTGGACGTTTAGCAGCTGCAAATGGAGGAATTGGAGAAATCGGAGGAAGAGGAGGACAAAGCGAGCCATTTTGCTGGCAACCTAAGTGTCATCAGGGGAAGGTGGTACAAAATCCTTTGAAACCCATGCATGGTTCATTTTAATGAAGATGAAATCACCAACATTTTGGGTCGACAGCCGGGTCCTTCTTTCTGTCAGGATTGATCCAGCAGCACTGAAGATCTTTCTGATAGCACACTACCAGCAGGCAAGCGAGCTCTTGTAAGGTATATTGTGCCAATTCAGGCCAGGTGTCCAGTTTACAGGTCCAGTAGTCAAAGGGGAATGAACTGTGAGGGAGAACATCGTTAGGGGAGGAGAGGTAATTTTGAACCATAGTTGACAACTGCTGTCTCCTGTCGGTTGCAATCAGAGGCGTAGCTAGGGTTTTGGTTTGGGGTGCAAAACTTCTGAGTGGGCCCCTAACCAGAGAACCTCAGCAAATGACCGCGCTGTTGCCAAAAATAATCTATATATAAAAAGACCAATATTGATATCACCGCCATATGGTCAGTAGTAAATAATACCAGTCCTACAGAACATATAACAGATTACAGCACAGGTATAGAAAATGACTTACCGCTGATGTTCTTTCTGATGGAATTGTTCACTTTTCATGTGTTTTCCATCTGGCCCAGACCGACATGACAACTCTTCCAGCCAGAACTCGGCTGCAGAGAATACAACAAAGACACATTTCACTTCTCATATTTTCAGCACTGTCACGGTCACCAATTGGACTATTCTCAACCTGCACAAACTCCTCATCCTGCTGATACCCCAATACTGAGCCACTGCTGCCGTATGTGTCCCTATTACTGCACTTGATACCCCAATACTGAACCGCTGCTGCTGTCAAGATCCCGTCTGGGTTGGAGCCGATGTTACTGCAAACACTAGGGAAAGCAGAGGCAGGTAGCGTAGTCAGATGGCAGCCGGAGGTCGGTACACAGGAAAGCAGTGTTTGTAGCAATGGATCAGGCGGAGAGCGTAGTCAGGTGGCAGCCGGAGGTCTTTACACAGGAAAGGCAGTTCGGTAACAGAGGAGCAGGCAGATAACGTAGTCAGAAGGCAGGCCGAGGTCGGTTCACAGGAGAGCAGTGTTTGTAGCAATGGATCAGGCGGAGAGCGTAGTCAGAAGGCAGGCCGAGGTCGGTTCACAGGAGAGCAGTGTTTGTAGCAATGGATCAGGCGGAGAGCGTAGTCAGAAGGCAGGCCGAGGTCGGTTCACAGGAGAGCAGTGTTTGTAGCAATGGATCAGGAGGAAATGCTTGACTAAAGGCTTGGAGCTCAATAATCTCGCAATGACACACCCACAGGGCCAGGTTAATATAGGGTGTGTAATTGGCAATCAGAGGCCCAATCAAGAGAGCACTAGGTGTAGCCAATCAGGAAGAACAGTCAATGGTATCTGGATTCAGCAAGGAACTTTGCAGCCAGCAGAATAGCTCAGATGGTAGAGCTGCTGGCCAGTGGACAAGAGGTACTGGGTTCGACTCCTGACAGTACTCCCCTCCTTCCAGGATGGCCTCTGGACATCTCAGGAGCTGGCTTATCCGGGTACCTCTGATGAAAGGCTCTTGTTAGTCTAGGAGCATGGACGTTCTCCCTTGGTTCCCATGAATTTTCCTCTGGTCCGTAACCCTTCCACTGCACCAGATACTGCAGTTTACCTCTGAATTTTCGGGAGTCCAGAATCTTATCCACAATGTATTCTTCTTCACCACGGATCCTTTCTGGTGGAGGAGGTGGCTGAATTCTTCCTGGAAACGGGTTTTCACAGAAGGGTTTGAGCAAGGATATGTGAAACACTGGATGAATCTTTAGATTGTTGGGAAGTTTTAAACGAAAAGCAACCTGGTTAATTTTTGCAGAAATTTGAAAAGGTCCAATGAATTTCTGACCCAATTTGGAGGATGGCACATGTGTCTTAAGGTTTTTAGTGGACAGCCAAACTTTGTCTCCAACCTGAAGAGCAGGGGCACTCTCCGATGTTTATCTGCTGCTTCCTTATATTCTTCCTGGGTCTTGAGCAATATCTCTGATAATTCCTTCTGGGATTCCTGTAATTTTGTAAGCCTGTCATTAACAGCAGGAATGGGAGTGTTCACTGGCAGATTAGGGATAAATACTGGATGTACTCCATAATTAGCAAAAAATGGGGTTTGAGATGTAGCGCTATGTATGGAGTTGTTATAGGCAAACTCTGCTGTTGGTAAATAGTCCACCCAGTCATCCTGAAGATAGGAAATGAAGCAACGGAGGTATTGCTCCAAAGTCTGGTTCGTTCTCTCCGTCTGGCCATTGGACTGAGGATGGAAAGCGGTAGAAAGATTCACCGTGACTCCCAAGGCTGTACAGAAACTCTTCCAAAATTTTGATGTAAACTGAACGCCTCTGTCAGACACCACGCTGTCAGGAATTCCATGTAACCTGAATACCTCTTTGATCATCAGTTCTGCAGTTTTTTCAGCAGTAGGAATTCCTTCAGTTGGAATAAAGTGGGCCATTTTTGTGAGTCGGTCCACTATGACAAGGATGACGGTCATCTGTTTAGAAGGGGGTAGTTCCACAATAAAATCCATGGAAATAGATCCCCAAGGCCTGGATGGAACTGGGAGTGGTTGTAAGAGTCCTAGAGGAGACGATCGTGGGGTCTTGTTTCGTGCGCATGTTAAACAGGTTGAAACATATTTCCTCACGTCCTTCCTACAATTAGGCCACCAAAAGAAACGAAGTAGTAAGTCTTGTGTTTTTGCAACTCCAGGATGTCCTGCCAGTTTAGAATCATGGACACTTTTGAGGACTTCAAGGCGAGAAGATTCAGGTACATATATTTGGTGTTTCTGCATCCAAAACCCCTCTTTGAATGAAAGATCGACGTCTTCCGAAGGATGATTAAGGAAAGAGTCCTCTTGATATCCATCTTTAATTCTATTACATAGTCCTTTAGAGTGCAATATTCCCAAAAAATTTTTAGGGCCTAGAATTGTATCATCATTACTAGACCTCTCCTGAGGTTCCGAACACATCCTGGACAGGGCGTCAGCCTTGCCATTTCTTGAACCAGGCCGGTAAGAGATTATAAAATTGAATCTTGAGAAAAATAAGGCCCATCGTGCTTGTCTTGCAGACAATCTTTTTGCTGTACGGAGGAATTCAAGATTCTTGTGGTCCGTGAGAACAGTCACAGGGTGATTGGCACCTTCCAGAAGATGTCTCCACTCGGAGAAGGCAACTTTAATGGCTAACAGTTCTTTATTACCAATGTCGTAGTTCTTTTCTGCAGATGACATGGTGTGGGAAAGAAACGCACATGGGTGAAGTTGCATCTTGTCCCCAACTCGCTGAGACAGAATGGCTCCCACTGCAGAGTCCGAGGCGTCCACTTCGACAGTAAATGGCAATTCAGGATTTGGGTGTACTAACAATGGAGCAGACGTAAAAAGAGTTTTCAACTTGTCAAAAGCCTCCTGTGCCTCCGGAGACCAGAAAAATGCTTTGGTCTTTTTTGTTAGTGTAGTAATTGGTAGTATGATCCGTGAAAAGTTCTTTATAAATTTTCGGTAAAAATTTGCAAATCCTATGAAACGCTGGACGTCTTTTAAATTTCTTGAACAGGCCAGTCTACTACAGCATTGATTTTGCCGGGATCCATGCTCAGACCTTCTGGGGAGATGATATATCCCAGAAATTGGATACTGGTTTGTTCAAACTCACATTTTTCAAGTTTAATGTAGAGATGGTTCTCCTGTAGTCGTTCCAAGACTAACTGGACGTGCCTGCGATGCTCTTCCAAGGTGTCTGAAAATATAAGAATGTCATCGAGATAAGCCACAACGAATTGGTCCAAGAAATCTCGAAATACATCATTAATAAAATGTTGAAAGGTGGCTGGGGCATTGCTAAGGCCAAAGGTCATAACAAGAGATTCAAAATGTCCATATCTCGTTCTGAAGGCGGTCTTCCACTCATCTCCTGGGCGAATCCGTATGAGGTTGTAAGCCCCTCTAAGATCCAGCTTCGTAAAGATTTTCGCAGAACGGAGTCTCTCAAATAGTTCAGGAATCAAGGGTAGCGGGTAGCGATTCTTGACAGTGATATTATTCATCTCTCTGTAGTCAATACATGGCCGCAGAGTGGAGTCTTTCTTTTCAACAAAGAACAGGGGTGCCCCAGCTGGAGATGTGGAAGGTCGAATAAAGCCTTTCTCTAAATTTTCATCCAGGAACTTTCTTAATACCTTCAATTCAGGTTCGGAAAGATTGTAAATCCGTCCAAATGGAATGGTTGCTCCTGGCAGCAATTCAATGGGACAGTCGTAAGGACGGTGAGGAGGTAATTGATCTGCTTTCTTCTTACTGCAGACATCAGAGAACTGCTGATATTGAGGTGGTAGTTTCTCTTCCTTCTCATGCGAAATCTCAGAGATTTGGACTTGTTGGAGAACAGGGGTTCCTTATGACAATTATTCTTACAGTAGTCAGATGGAAAGGTGATGGTCCTTGATGCCCAGTTGATAGAAGGGTTATGGACTGAAAACCAGGGGATCCCTAGAATAACC